>ML349281.1:0-11350 GCA_005239505.1 Nicotiana paniculata | reverse complement strand
AGAGAGAGAGAGAGCGAGAGAGAGAGAGAGAGAGAGAGAGCGAGAGAGAGAGAGAGAGAGCGAGAGCGAGAGAGAAAATAAAGTTATCGTATATCATTGCATTTATTAGTTTGCCACTTGGCTTAATCATAATGCCAATTATATATGGTAATTTTATTCCTTTAATATATATATATATATATATAGATTATTATTATTATTATTAGATAGATGAGGTTACACGCCGCAGCAGGCCCTATGGGCCTTATATATAAATTATTGATGGAATCAGGCAGCAGGCCATGATGTCTTAGAATAGCGCTTGGGCAGGATCCGCCCCTCGAGAGTCAGATATACCAGCACTGAGCAGCATGATTTATTGATTCATGATGGGATCGGGTTGCGCACCGCAGTAGGTGTCGTACAGTGTTGAGTGTCTGAGTGCACTGAACGATTGAGGATGACGAGTAAGAGTGTGAGATAGTGAGATTGAGTACTCTGAGAGTACGAGTACATGAGTTCATCATTGTGACGCATTTCATTAACATATATATATTTGACATACAAACATAGAGATGTATTTTATCATGCTACACAGTATTGTGACATTTATGACTTCACATGCGCATTGACATGTAGGCATAGAGATGTACTTTCCTTATGTTATCTGAGATTGAAATATCTTATCTGTTGTTGAAAGTCTTGGAAAAAATCACAGTTTTTCTGATATACTCACATTTTGGTTATTCAGTGAAAGACTTGGGTTTTTACTGTTATGCCTGAAATACATGCCTATTTTTCGTAACTCTGAACAGGTTGAGCATCATATCTTTGAGTTATTACTTACAATGCTTTATTTATATTGTTACGAGTTGTTCCTGGTTGTTGGTGTTGGAGTCTGACTGTTGTCCAAGCTCGTTACTACTTTCAACCTAAGGTCAGGTTTGTTAGTTATTGAGTTAATGGGTTCGGTTATACTTATACCACATGTCTGCACCTTTCGTGCGAATTTTGGATGCTGATGTTGCTATTTATGGCGGGAGTTGCCATTGAAGACGTACCTACATTTCGGTCATAGCTGCCACTTGTTCTTAGTAGCTTTAGAATTATTAATTTGTTCATGTTTATTTCAAATAGATGATGTATTTATTTTATACCAGCCTTGTATACTGTAAGTCTTAGAAGCTCATAATTTGTATCACCAGTCCTTGAGAAGTGTATAAAAGTTCAGCTATTTTATCGTTTATTATCTCAGAAGTTCTCATTTGAATTGGATTGTTTCTAATTGTCTTACCTAGCGGGTCAGTTTAGGTGTCATCACGACTAGTTAGATTTTGGGTCGTGACAAGTTAGTATTAGAGCTCTAGGTTCATAGGTTCTACGAGTCATGAGCAAGAGTACTAGTAGAGTTTTGCGACGTCCATCCTATATTTGAGAGGCCATAGGGCATTTAGGATAAATTTTCTATCTTTTTTTTCTTATCGTGCGACATTTGATTCAACTTGGAGCGTATCTCCTTGAATTCCTTCCACTATTGGGTGATAGACTTATGTCTTGATGTGTTGTACATTCTCGAGTTATGATCATAGTGAGGGATCTTTCATGTTATTCATTTGTGGAGCGAAGTAGATTCTCGTATCTTGTTGATGAGTTCAGACTTAGAAATATTATGGTAGGCTATAATCTCATGTTTTAGTCGATTATTACATTCTAATTTCCTGCACTTCAATTGAGTTTGAGCTTTAATCACTAGTCTTTTGCACTAATAGTTTGTTTTATGCCTTGTAGAAGTTATTTCGAGCTATGTATATGTTATGGAATGAATTAAAGTGATTTGGAGCTTTTAAGTCTGAGTAAAATCCCAAGGAATTAATCCGGGATCGTGTTCAGGGATCAACGGATGATAGTACAGCGAAACGAAGAATCGAGCAGGTATATTACGCACTGTCTAGTAAAATGCACATAATCTTTCGCTCAGAACTCCATTTGGGCTTCACAATATATGGTTGGAAAGATAATTCATAGGGCTACAACTTTTATGTTTCATGTTGTTTCAAATTCTCAACATAACAGGGTAAAATGTGTGCTAAAAGTGCGCGGCCGCGCACTGACTGCACATACGGGGCAGAAAGTGTGAAAAATGAGCAACCAAGTGCGCGGCCGTGCACGTCCTGTCCGGAAAAAGTGTCCTTTTTTGTGTAGGAGAAGTTTATATGTGTTTGGACCCGACCCTACTTGGTATATATACATAGAAAAACGTTATTTTTGGGACGTTTGACATAATTTAGACCTAAGGAAGCTAAGGAGAAGAGGGAGAATCAAGAGCACAAGGATTTCACCATTCAGCCTTACTCAAGACAAGGGTTTGGATGTTTTATGTTTTCCTTAAGCTTAAACTTAATTTTGATGAATTTCTCCATATCCATGGAGTAATTCTTCTTTAAGGTTTGATGGATTTGGTGTATTGATACCTGTTTGTGGATAATTAACTCTAGTTTTAATGTATTGAATCGTTTTGGATGTTTTAATCGTTGCTTTTATATTCACTAGTTCATGTAATCGAGAGAGGCATAAATTGTGATATTGTTGATTTATATTTTATTGGTTGAGGTCTTTAATTCTTCTTAGTAATCGAAAGAGGCTAGTTGAATTATAGAATGAATCTAGTTAAGAGAATAATTGAGAGAGGTTCTCATAAAGATCAATCCACTACGAATTCTTGCATATCTTCACGCTTAAAATTGGTTCATATTGTGAGGTTGAGACTTAATCGAGAGAGGAGTTTCTAATAAATAATTGAACTAATAACCAAGTGAATTCGAGAGACTCACTTGAACATTAGAAGTGAATTATCTAGAGTTAAATCCCAAACATGCATCTTGCACCTATCCTATCAACCCTATCTTCTCCCTATTGATATCTTCCTTTGCTTACTACTAGCGTCGTTTGTCACTAGTCAATAGTTTAGAATCTTAGTTAATTTAAGTTTCAATCATATAAACCTCAATTGTTTATCATCTTGGATAGAAATCTAGATACAAACTATGATAATACTTTTTAACTCTAATCCTTATGGCTACGATATTATATTGTACTATATTCAGTTAGCAAGAATATTTAGGTGTGTGTTTCAAGCTCTTCAGAATATTAAGTGATTGTGTAGTAGTTGTGATGCGAAAGGGTATTGAAAGATATCAGCTTGAAGCTAAGCAGGTGGTTATCTCCTACGGTGTGGTGTACGGATGTGTGATCCTTATGATGTTGTGTGGAGGCTTTATTTTCTACTAGTAGGTATGATTTGAGTTTGAATTGGTTGAGGAAGTTGACCCGATCGTCACGAGGATGAATGCGAGCTTAGCAGAGGATTCGAGGTACTATATGGTTTGTGTTGCATGAGCTTGTGAAGAATTTAGTTGAATATCACTATGGTATTATGTCAGTAATAGAGTTTGGGCATTGTAAGTTATCAAGTGTTTTGATCTATGTCTTTGAGAAAATTAGGGTAGTCTGCTATCGACGATTTGATTGCTTGGTTACGTGTTGCATTGGTTTCAGTCTGAAGCATATGTGACTTAAGCAAGAACATTTTTGGATGCATGGTGTATTACACTTTACGGGTATATGGGAATCATGGAATGATTAAGCTGTTATTGTTGAAGGGTGTAGTGCGCATGGAGTAGGAATTCTCTCGGTTGTGTTAGGGTGGGGTTACTTCTTTGAGTGTTGTCATGCTAATGGGGCACAAGTCGTCCAACACGTTTGGGTGGTGCAATTAAGATTTGAGGAGAATGGATGACTCTCGAGAATGTTCAAATGGATTCGAGATTAATATGTAGCAATTGAGAATTTTCCGGATTTGTATATGGCTAGAATCTGAGATTTGCATCGGATGGTGTCGGGACTTGTTGTATTTTTGTATCACTATGGATTCTACATTTTAGTATTAGGAAAGTGAAGGAAACGACTTTAGATTCACAGAAGGTCTCTTCAGAGTAGGTGTCTTGGTTGTGGTGCTTTTGAGGTGCTTGAGAGGGAATACAACGGCTTTTGGGCCTTAGGGCGGTGTGGTTTTATGTTAGGATCCCTTGTGGTAATCTTTGGGTAAGGATTGTGGCGTTCTAGCAAGGAGAGGTTTCAACTTGAGGGTAATTTTAAAAGGAACTCGGATAAATAGAACACCTTTGTAGTAGGTTGGATTAGCACGGTAATGGATATGATCGGTTCTTTGGGTACTTATGATGTGGTGAGTCCTACATGTGCTTTGTGGTAGAACTCTTGGGTTTGGCGACCTGCGTGGCTTGGTTGAGTCAGAGATATTCAGTTCTGATGGTTTGTTATGTGCTAATGGGTTTTGAAGAGTTCCCAATGGTTTCTACCACAGTTTGATATGTGTATTTTCCTACCGATGTAAGGAGTTTATGTATTGTGATTTTCTCTTGGGTGGGGTCAAATAGAAGGTTTGGGTATGTATTCTGCTGGTGAATCAGAGTTGATTATGAGATTCTCGTACTTTTCATATGATGGCGTGATAGATGTGGTGTGTTGTGTGGGATAGAGATTTGCATGTGCGAGGTCACGGTTCAGTTTCGAAGGGAAGGTCATGAATTCTTAGACGACATGGACAGTTTTTGATGTTTTTATGAATGTTATAACTACTTGGTAATTCCTGAGAAGGGTGCGCATTTCAGAAGGCGCACTGTGTTTGGACTTACGAATGCTTCATTGGTATTTGATGTTTTAGACTTCAATACCACACAAGAAGATAGGTTACTTTGTGTGGTACCCAATTTTCGGGTGTTGTCTCAGTAGAAGAACCTGGTTCTTCTTCGTGTTCCAACTACTACTAATGCGGAATAATAAAAAGCAGTAAAGTAAAAACACAGAGATATTTACGTNCCCTTTGTAGTAACTAGCCCCTAGCTAATTTCTACACACCTCAAGTTAACTCTAACTTGATCAATACGTACCTATTACAATTGCTTCTATGAAAGCTGAAAGATACAATATTAAAAACTCCTACTACAATCAACTAGACTAAATAAACAATCAGATGGAACTGGTTCTTCTAGTTGAATTCTAGCTTTTGCATCGCACAATGATTCTGCTAGCAAAAATAACTCTGGGAATTTTGCTTTCAGATTTTGATTCACTTCAGCTTTGTGCGTCTTGAATTCCAGCAGAAATACATCAAGTATTTATAGAGTCAGTCGTTGAGCTTGTCTTCCACTTCCAGTTCAACTCTACCTGGGTGAACCAATTCGAATCAAACTCAACTTCCTTTCTTTTGTTACTTTCCTTGCTGAATTCGTCTTCAATTAATAAGATCAGTTTGCAACCTTTTCGTATTAGGAGACAATCTCTTGGTTTATTGATATTTCATATTCAAAACATCTCCTAAGCATATACGGTTTATGTGCCAGCTAGTTAGTTCAAGATGTGTGCTCTGATGGACCTGGTTCAACGGGTCAGCCTTTTGTCAATCTTCAAAACTATGCAGTGACATGGGTCAAAAAATTCCCCCTTTTTGATGATGACAAACTATGTGCTTAATCCTGTATACACTTCAAAGAACTTTGTATGGTTTTGCGCATTAATCATAGAGAATCCAGGTTCATTAAGTTATAAATATCACTTTAAAATTTAAAAATAATTTGAAAAGTTCAGCACAAACTAACTTCCCCCTTTTGGCATCATCGAAAAGTTTGCAAAATGATATGCTTACTAGTTTTATTAATTATTACTCATGGCCATTGAGGCAACTGTTCAAAGCATGATTAATCAACACAAGAAACCAATAAATGTTAGCTAAATCAGAAATTGAGACAAGTCAATAACTAAAAGTAAAATTCATTGATAAGTAACGATAATCAATCACCACACAGAAAAACAAAAACAACCAACCATGAGCAAAAAAATATAAAAAGAACTGAAACTGATAACTGGTCTTAAGATGGTTTAAAGAAGCTCTAAGAAGCCTAAGGATGGGAAGGTGCAGTGGAGGTTGTGGACTTGGATTGTAGGAGAGACAGCACCCTCGTTCTTTTCTTTCTCCTTTGCTAATTCAGCTCTAAGAGCATCCCGCTCTTCTTCAACCTCGATCACACAAGACTTTAAGCGAAGGATCTCCATATACTTAATCTCGTTTTCATGCACCAAAGTTCTAAATTTGCTGTTCAGTGGTTGCTTCCTAGATGAACCAGGTTCATCCACAGGAACATTGACATTGTAGTCACATGTAAGCAAAGTTTCCTTTCCAAAATAATCTTTGGCAGTAGCCATCTCAGCCTTTTTTACTGGAACCCCAAAATGTGCAAGCACTGCTGTCAGCATGAAGCCATAAGGAATTGTGTGTGCCTTGGTTCCGTTCACCACTCTGTCAAGGAGTTGGATGATAAAAGCTGGCCAATTAATTTGCTTTCCCCTGCACAAGCATTCTATAAAAGTAAGATCCATATAATTTTCCATGTGCCTTCTTTCTTCTCTAGGTAGTAGGAACTTAATGACGAACTCAAAGAGTAGCTTGTGCTCGGGCTTCATCTTACTCTTGTAAACCGGCCTGGGTTCAATCTCCTTCTCACTATCACTAAAGAACCTGGTGATGTCGATTGCCGAGGCCATCATCTAGACATGGCCATCTCTGCCTTGTATAGTCCTCATAGCCCTCAGCTGGTATGTTAAGAATAACACCCAGTTCTTTTACATCAAAGAAAACCTCAATTCCTTTGGCCATAGACGTGACCCTGCCTTCTTTGACACTTGCATTCCCCATAAAATGTACCAACTCAGCTCTTGCCAGCCTGCCTTCCATGCGAAGGACCAGGTCATTCCAGCCTTGTACCTCCAGAGTTTCCATTAGATACTGCATACCAGGATCCTCTAAATCCTTCACCAGCTTTCCCTTTAGTATTGTTGTTTTTCCAAACATGGTAACCCTGTCAGTCACCACTCCAATTTCCTTCTCCTCTTCTCCACTCCAGTTTGCATCATCATCATAAACAACTTTCACTCTCTTTGGCTTGGCCCTGGTATTCTTAACAGATTTTGTTGGTGCGACAGACATCCTAGCTAACTTGTTTGAAGAAGCCTTAGCCTTTGTGGGTTTTGGTGTCTCAGCCACACTTGGAGCAAGTTGCTCCTCTTGTTGGACCAGGTCCAACCCAGTTTCTTCAATCTCAATAGCCTCAACAGGCTCTCCAACTTTTTCTTTTCCTTTTGCTTCCCTCTTCTTATTGCTCTCCTTCAGAGCCTTTCTAATTTTTCTTCTTCTTCTCTCAGTGTCCTACGAGTAGCTCTAACTTTTGGAGCAGAAGCATCAGCAACTTCAAAAGTTTTCCTTTTCTTTGAAGGAACTGGGTGAGTTTCCTTCTTGGGTTTCTGACTCCTTCTTCTCTTGGGGTTATAAGACTCCCCAAGTTTCCTCAACCTTTTTGCCAATGTTTCTTCCCCCGAAGAACCAGGTTCATCTATAGCTTTATTCAGACTTGCAATACCTGTTGCAGCTTCCTCCACTATGCTTCCCCCTAAATCAGTGACTTCTTATCCCATAGTTTCAGGAATGGGGCCACAGATAACCAGCGTGGAACCATCCTCCCTAGATCCCCTCACATCTTCTTCTCCCTTTCTCTCAATAATTCTTTCTTTTCTCCCACCCTTCTTTCTTCCATGTATTTTGACATCAACAACAGACCCTACCAACACGAATCTTTTATCAGCAGAAGTAAGTTCAGAATCGATTTCAAGATTACCTTTTTCAGAACTGGTTGAACTAGGTGCTTCTTCCTCATTAGCTGATTTGAAGGACTCATTGGATGAATCTGACTTAGTGCCTTTTTCTGCTTTAATAAGATCCTCCAAGAATTTTTTCCTAGCCCTAGAAGCAACAGATTTTCGGGCAAGAACTTTAACACGACGATTCTTGGGGGAAGGAGTAGGGTTTGGAGTGGGTTCAAGAATGGGTGTGTTTTCAGGGGATGATGGAATTTCTGGTGATTCGGAGCTGTAAACAGATGGAGAATTGGAGACAGATTCAGAATTTCCTCCATCGTAATCACGATTAGGTGAGGAATTAGATGAGGAAGCTGGTGGAGGTGAAGATATTTTTTTCTTTGTTGAGAGGAAAGGACGAGTTTTGCAGGTTTTGGGTAGTGTAATATGAGTTAAACTTGGTTTGAAGGAAGCTTTATGAAGATAGGAGTAATGATTACCTTTTATAACATATGGACATTAATTTTACAACGGATAAAAATTTATTCAAGTGGAAGTCTAATGGTTGTAGGAGTGTCATTGATTTGACGGTTAAGTGTTCCCTATTTTTAGGCTAATTGAGTGTTGATGTGACTTCTTGGAACGGGTTCATTTATGGATTAGTACAAAGACTTAGGAATAAACCAATTATGGATAGACTCCAGCCCATGTGTGACTGTAATTGAATTACTATATGGAGAAGAGTACGTACCTTTTCAGTCAGATGAATCATCATAGATGAACCAGGTTCATCCTGTTTGAAATCTTTAAATTGCCTCAATTTAAAAAGATAGATAAAGATTATTAGTATCCAGGGAATCATATTAATACATGGCACATGAGTATGGCAATAAAGACATAATGCTGAGCAATTATTAATTTGATTAAATACCTAATTAAAATATTCTAGCCAAAAATTCATTTATATAAAAAAAAAAATTCTTCTCTTCAATCAGGTGATCTTAATCATCCCTAATTCCAACCTGTATCTCTCAAAATGCTCCCTACTAAGTGCTTTAGTGAATATATCAGCAATTTGATGATCAGTAGCACAAAATTCGATTGAGATCATTGCTTTTTCATAGTTATCCCTTAGGAAATGGTGTCTAACATATATGTGCTTAGTCCTTTTGTGATGGACCGGTTTCTTCGTCATACTAACAGAACTAGTGTTATCACAAAATATAGGAATGCATCCCACATCAATACCAAAGTCCATGAGTTGTTATTTTATCCCTAACAACTGGGCACAACATGAGGCTGCAGCCACATATTCAGCCTCAACAGTAGACAAGGCTACTGAATTTTGTTTCTTGGTTGCCCAAGACACAAGGCATGAACCCAAAAAGTGAGCCATACATGTAGCACTTTTCCTGTCAACCAGGAATCCTGCGTAATCAGCATCAGCATAGCCTACAAGGTCAAAATTACTACCTTTAGGATACCAAAGGCATAAATCAGTGGTGCCTTTCAAATATCTCAAAAGTCTCTTTACTGCAGTGAGGTGGGACTCCTTTGGATTTGCCTGAAACCTAGCACACAATACCGCACTGAATACAATATCAGGTCTACTGGTAGTGAGATACAATAGGGACACAATCATCCCTCTATAATGCTTCTGATCAACAGATGAACTAGGTTCATCCGCATCCAATTTTGTAGCTGTGGCTATGAGAGTGTCTATTTCTTTTGAGTCTTCCATTTTAAACTTCTTGAGAAATCCTTTCACATACTTTTGTTGGTGGATCATTGTTCCATTTGGGTTTTTCTTAATTTTCAAGCCTAAGAAAAAGTTTAGCTCACCCAACATACTCATCTCAAACTCACTTCCCATTAGCATAGCAAATTCCTTGCTCAATTTCTCATAAGTCGCTCCAAATATGATATCATCCACATATATTTGCACAACCACAAGATCCTTACCTTTTTTCCCTTAAGAACAAGGTATTATCAATTTTGCCTCGTTTGTACCCATGTTCTAGCAGAAATTTTGATAATCTTTCGTAACATTATCTTGGTGCCTGTTTGAGACCATATAGAGCCTTGTCGAGTTTGTATACGTGGTCAGGTGACTCCTTGCTTTCAAAACCTGGAGGCTGCTTGACAAATACATCTTCCTTCAGATAGCCATTGAGAAAGGCACTCTTAACATCCATCTGATGAAGAGTGAATTCCATGTGTGCAGCAAATGCTATAAGAAGTCTGATTGCCTCCAGTCTTGCCAAAGGGGAAAAGGTCTTATCATAATCAATTCCTTCTTCTTGACTATATCCTTGAACAACTAATCTTTCCTTATTCCTTCTAACAGTTCCGTCCTCGTCGAGCTTGTTCCTGAAGACCCACTTGGTGCCAATTACATATCTCTCCAATGTCCTGGTACCAAGTGCCATACTTGACTTCTTTCAAATTGATTCACCTCTTCTTGCATGGAATTTACCCAACCATCATCTTGTAGGGCTTCCCCAATGTTCTTTGGTTCGATCATGGATAGAAAGGCATCAAATGCACACAGATTTTTCAAGGATGATCTTGTCTTGATTCCAGATGCCAAATCTGTTATGATGTTCTCAAGAGGGTGAGAACTCTAATATCTGTGTGGCTTAAGTAACAGTTGTTCATTCCTAGATGATTCCATGATATCTTGTTGCTGTAGAGCAGGATCAGGGCCATGTTGCATATGTTGAGTTCCCCCTGTCATGATGCTTAGGGTAGTTGAACCGATCCATCACATGTTCCACCTTTCATTCTTGCTTCAGTGTGATCACTGCTTCTTACCAGTCCAAGCTCCTCATCTTCAGGTTCCTGTCTCTCAGCAAGAATGTTAGTTTCATCAAAGACAACATGTATACTTTCTTCTACACACATAGTTCTTTTATTATACACTTTATAAGCCTTACTATGTGATGAATATCCCAAGAATACTCCCTCATCACTTCTGGGGTCAAATTTTCCAAGGGAATCTTTGCCATTATTGTGTACAAAACACTTGCATCCAAAAGCCCTAAAGTGGGATATGTTGGGCTTTCTCCCTTTAAGTAATTCATAGGGAGTTTATCTACTAGAGGTCTAGTCATGCATCTATTGATTATGTAACAAGCAGTAGTTATTGCTTCAGTCCAAAAGCTGTGAGGTAGTTTGCTAAATAGGAGCATGGTTTTTGCCATGTCTTCAAGAGTTCTGTTTTTCCTTTCAACAACCCCATTTTGCTGTGGGGTTCTAGGAGCAGAAAAGTTATGATTAACACCATGTTCATCACAGAATTCAGCAAACTTAATATTCTCATATTCAGTACCATGGTCAGATCTTATTGATGCCAGTTGATGTCCCAATTGATTTTGAGTTTTCTTGACAAATGAGGTGAACATATCAAATGCTTCATCCTTAGGTGCCAGGAATAAATTCCAAGTGAACCTTGAAAAATCATCAACTAGCACCATCACATATCGCTTACCACCTCTACTTAAAGTTCTCATAGGACCACATACATCCATATGAACCAGTTCCAAAGTCCTGGTGGTACTGACAATTTTCTTACTTTTGAAAGAGGACCTTACCTGCTTCCCCATGGAACATGCCTCACAAACTTTGTCTTCCTTGAACTTAATGTTAGGAAGTCCTACCACTAAGT
>ML349279.1:0-83973 GCA_005239505.1 Nicotiana paniculata | reverse complement strand
AAGAGTCTAATTTGCCCCCTCGTCACTACCTCTCTGAGGTTAGGCGGGCGACTTACTGAGTATCACGTTATTTTTGTACTCATGTTGCACTTGCTGTGCATTTTATTGCAAATGTACTTTCATAGAAATGTGGAGGATTGCATCTTCCAGAGGCGATCCACAGCTGACAGAGTCACCTTCATACTGTATCTGTTTCATTTTAAATTTCCTGGTCCAGTCGTATTTCGGACAGGCTTTGTAATATTTGTATAATTCATAGAAATTGCTCATTTACTTGTGACACCAGGTTCTGGGGACGTGTTGGGATTTATTTCATTAAACTAAATTAGTGTGCTGTCGTTTTTAAGTTTACTAAAATTTATTTATTTGATTATGAAATGCAAGAAAAGGTAACGATTTCGAAAATGTGAAAACTGGAAAGTTATTTTAATTAATTAATGTTTTGGTTTGCCTGACCTTGTGTCCGACGCCATCACGACCTTAGGGATTTTGGGTCGCAACATCCACAAAACCCTAACCCTGTGTCTTTTCGATTCCCTTTAGATCTTCTTTAGATCTATGATATTACGAAAGTTTCTTTACCTGTTTTATCTGAAAAACACTTCATTTATAAACGATTTTTAATTTTTTAAACTAGGGTTCATAACCCCTTCTTAAAAAATGATTTCTCTGCTTCTACTTTAATAATATTCTATGTTTTCTCTGTTATTCAATGATTGGTTAAAAGTTGTTCTTCGTTTTAACTTGCTCTAATGGAAACCCTAATTTTCTCTAAATTTTGAGTCCTTCATTGACTAACATGTTCGTCTGAATACATAAGCTTTTATTTCTCATAGATGTTGAGCTCCTCTATGATTTTTATCTTGTTGCTGTTATTAAGGTTTACTATCTCTATGTTTCTATTATGTCTAACATCACTGTTCGTCTATAAACTTGTGTGATTCTTGCTTTACCTAGGGTTTTCAATCTATTCTCTACTACTTGCCTAAGGCTTTCTCTGATTTTCGTGCTATTCTTTGTAAATTTGGTTACTTGTTAATTTTTGTTGATCTGTGATATCTTTTCTCAAAAACTGTAACTCATATGTATTTTCCTTAGAACCTTTTATTGATTTTGAATTATTTCCTTACATGTGTGACACTTTCCTTAATTAAAATTGAGTCCCTCATGATTTTAGTCCTATACGTGATTCCTGTGATTTATTTTCAGAATCAAATTTTATTCTACCATATTTATGTGCCTAAATATGTTTTCAAATATTTGACATATACTTTCCTTACTCGGAGCATTCTGTATTCATCCCTTATTACATGCCACATGCTTTAATTATTGTAAAGTTAGTCCTTTAATTGCTCCCTTTCCTTACTTGATAGAACTTGTATCTGTTTGATTCCTAACTCCCTAATTAAAGGGAGTCCGGACACTGATGTGATTATAATTGGTACATAATTCCATAATTTACTTCTGAACTATGATTCTTGCCTTATTTTCTACATATTTTCAAACTATATATACTTCTAGTCTTTCAATAACAAAAATGGACGAATACACATACTGTTCCAAGCTCTCTCCTGCACACACACATACACTCTCTTGCTTCTCTTGCTGTTTACTTGGAACTCAGTCGGCTGCAAGCCAAGACTGAGTGATTCTATTGTGTTATTGCTCTGCTGCTCTCCTGTTCTGTTGCATCTACACACTACTACTCTGCTGTTCTTTACATTACTGATCTTCATTGTGCATTCAGTCTTTCATTTAAAACTGGTATGCTTTCAGTTTATGTTTATAGCACCCAAAAAAATATGTTTCTGTTTGTGTTACGATTCCTTTTGTTCCTCTTATGCTTCTATTTGTGGTTCTGCTGCTTGCCTCGCATTTATCCTATCTACTATGTCCATATGATCTCCCTTTCCCTTTAGTGCAGCATGTTTATTGCTTTCTGATCTGTTTCACTATGATTCTGCCTTACCCCTGACTCCTGACACTATAAGCATGCTTTCCTGATACTTAATCGCTATGTAATCCTAACACCCCTACATTTGATGCTATTTGGGATCCTAGCATGAATACTCTGTGGCGAACTATGCTATGACTTTTTAGGTCCTGTAATACTACTCTAAGGTCTACTTGTGTGCAAATCTGCTTCCACTCTGTGACTTATTTGTCCCCAGTTCCCCTATCCCTAACTGTGTTTGTTTCCTAAACTGTGTGTTGGTCAGTTGCTGATTGTCCTGTTTCTTTTCCTCCTCAAACTGGTTTTTTTCATAAGAGAAAACTCTCATGCTGTTATTCAAGGCTTATTTCAAAACATTTATTTCAGAAAACTATTTCCAACTCAACTCTTTTTAAAACTATGAGCACATCTCACCACTCCTAGTTTCTAAGTTCAGCCCCTTTCGTGTGAGCATTGCCTTGGGGGACATTTGAGTACCCATTTAACTCTGACACACAAGGCTGACATTTCCACATTGCACTTACTCATTCCTGGCTAGGGTACCTGGGTGTGAGCACTGCCTGGGATCCTCTGAGGTCCTTAGGAACTCTGACACACCTAGGTTATAAAAGGTCATGGCATATGTCATTGTTGGATCTGAGGATTTGGGCTTATTGTAGGCTCCCTATAGTGTAACTTCTTAATTTTCTTATTTACTTATGAAATTTTTGCAATGTTGGTCTGTAATAATTAATTGTAAAAAAAAATGATTTTGGGGCTGGATAGCGAAATGGGTGGGGTATGCATGCTTAGTAAAGATACGGGTAGAAACCATGCTTATAGTTTGCTTTCATATATGCGCAATCGCCACCATGCTTAGGAATACCTGTCATACATACATTAGATATCATGATACTTAGGTCCATTCATGTCACCATGTCATCATACTTATATCCAGTTAGAAATCATGTTGGATAACAACAGAAAAATGGCTGTCATAATATTACTGTTTGAGCATTCTCAAAATTGTTTCATCTAGAAATCTCGTTTTAGGCTAAATAACTAATTATTGTCAAATTTTGCATCTTAGAAATCATGTCCCCTTAGTATTTCATTCTCAGTATGCTCATGTTATCTATGCCAAAATCATGGGTTAAAATAAATAGCTGCTACGAACACCTAGGAATCATGTATTAGGTTTCAATAACTTAACAAGGAATTACGTCTCTGTATGTTCTATTAATGAATCTCGCTAAAATAGATTCCAATTATGAAAGCTCTCATGCATCTAGAACAACATGTATAGGTTTTCATACTCAACACCCTGCCTGCATTTAGCTATCATGTTTTGTAGGACCTGCATTCATACTCGTTTAAATACTCACCTCTTTATCACGACTAGGGTTAAAACAGACTCATCATTGTCTAACTACTATTTTCTAAAAAACTAAAACAGTGTACCTGGAGCGATTTAATACGCCTAGGCAAGTCTTAGGTATTAAACTGATTAAAACCGGATATCTACCTTCTTTCTGTGTGATGTTTGGTTAATAATAGGTCAGGTCTGATAGTCTGAATCTGGTAGAGATCCTTTTCGCAGAAAGTCAGTAAAAACACTGCCTCATTACTGTATTATCGCCTAAACATCATGCTTTAGGTCCTGAAGTTAAAGAGTTTACTTGTGTTTTAGTCGGCCTATTTATGTGTATAATTTGGGGAGGAATATCTGAGCCTTATATCTGCCTCTATATCTTTCCCTGTATTTATAGTCCTAATTGTTTTGTTTGTCATTTAGAAGTTTGCCCTTTAAACCTAGGGGTTCAGCCTAGTACTCACCCTCTAGGAATAGTAGTCCCTAACTTCCTCCAGGACTAATAGGATGGGATGGGTAATAGCACGCAACAAGTTTCGTGACCAACACGCGCTTTAATCACCTTCGCGGGGTGGGAAAGGTAAAATATGGATGTGATGACTGATGAGCTAATACACGTGTAGCCCCTCTTTGAGGAGTGATTACCGGGTATTGCATTGATGTGATCCATATTATTATAAACCTAGGACACCTTTTATATGCTTAGCTCATAATCTTTTTCCAAAGTCTAACCTCCTTTGCTATATTTTCAAACATTTGCATGTTTAAGACTTACATCCCTCTTATTTGAGCCTTTACTTGTTATTTTCTATCTGTACAAATTCACGAAACCATTCGGCCGGGAACCACACATGTGGATCCTGAGGGGTGTCTAACACCTTCCCCTTAGGATAATTTCAAGCCCTTACCCAAGTCTCTGGTTAGCAACATAGTTATAATTGAACTTCTTAGGTGCCCTAATGCACCGTTAAAATCATTAGGTGGCGACTCTTCAGAATAGCAAACCCCCTTTCCTAAAGGAAATGAGTTGTCCCAACCAATGCCACAAACCCGATCTCCGCGAGGAAGAAGGGGGCGCGACAGCATGGCGACTCTGCTGAGGATTATAGGCTTTTACCATTTCGAATTGTTTCGTGAATTTATGCCTTTATTTTAAACACTTGCACTTTTTCCCATTCCCGTTGCATGTAATTAATTGTTTACTTCGAGTATTTATTTCCAAATGTAGCTGACATGTCTCTTTGTTTCCTTTTTGTAACTGCTTTAAATCATTATTACCGTTTTTTAGC
Organism: Nicotiana paniculata; assembly: GCA_005239505.1. NCBI lineage: Eukaryota > Viridiplantae > Streptophyta > Magnoliopsida > Solanales > Solanaceae > Nicotiana > Nicotiana paniculata. Next base: position 79,379 of record ML349279.1, on the reverse strand, counting down.
GCATTCTTTAATGTGCAAAATACGTGACAACATGTTTTAATACTATTTGCATAAATAATGCTCAACATTCATACTCCACGCGTGCCAAACAAAATACTATAGCAAAGCTTTATGAGTGGTTGCGCCCTTCCTATATTATTACCCCCTAAATTCGGAAAGGCTTATTAGCGTTAAAACCAGTCGATCAATGGTGTAGTCGACAGTTCTGTGCCTTTCCCGTTTGAGTTGTCCGCTCAAGGGTACCAGTCTAAAACCCCATAGAAACCTTAGTCTATCGAACTGTTGCATGCATCATGGTCAAACATAGTCAAAGCTAAAGTGTTGTCCGCACGATAGCTTTTAAGATAGCCTTATTCAAAAGTCCACCGGGTTTCCCTGAACCCAAACGGACGCCCTCACATTCTGTGCATTTATTTGGAGAACTAAATGCATCCTGCTAATTATTGACGTCAAATAGTCGAGTCCGGTGGGGTTAAGGGCCTAACCTATTTGTTTTGCAGAAAAATGAGGCACGATGTCCCCAGATTCGGTATTGTATCCAACATCCACCCAAAATTGCTGAGTTGGTGGGAGGATCTACACTCTAGTGACAAATCTATCGTCAGGAAACACTTGGGTAATCTACCGTCTCTTCTGGAAATCCAGCCTAACAAAATGATAGTAGAGGCTGCTACCCTGTTCTGGGATCGCTAAAGATTTGTGTTCCGCTTTGGGAACATCGAAATGGCACCATTGATAGAAGATATAGGAGGGTTGGCTAACCTAGTATGGGAAACTCCGGGGTTGCTGATGCCTGAGAACCGCAAAGGCAGAAGTTTCCTCAAGATGATGGGTCTGAAAAAGGACGCGGAATTGGTATGTCTGGAGGATTCGTACATTCCTTTTGATTACCTGTACGAATGGTATGACTACAACAAATCATACCGTACCTACCATGACGAGTTTGCTATCACCTCTCTGGGACACGTCCATCGCCGAGTGTTCGTGTTTATGGTCTGCTTGTTGGGATTAATCGTGTTCCCGATGAAGAAAGAAAGGATCTATACCAGGCTAGCCATGGTAACTAAGACCATAATGGAAGGGTTAAATAGGCAATATTTTAGCATTGTGCCTATGATCGTTGCAGATATGTACCGGGCTTTAGAAAAATGTCAACAAGGAGCAGAACATTTCGAAGGTTGCAATCTGTTACTCCAACTCTGGCTTGTAGAACATCTCCAAAAAGGGGAATATCGACAGGACATTCACCGCCGAATGTGGGATGACAACATCGCTTTCCATCACCCAAAGCGAATGAACTATATCCCTGACATATTCGCTCAACCTGAGGACGCCAAAGGATGGGTCGAGCTCTTTGATAACCTGACAGAAGAACGGGTTCAGTGGATGTTCGAATGGTTTCCAACAGATGAGTTCATCATTCCATCCCGAGAAGCATCATTTCTGGTACTGATTGGACTAATGGGGGAATACCTTACGTCCCTCTTCGAGTTATGAGGCAGGCAGGAAGGAAGCGAGTCATCCCTAGGGTCAAGAAGATGAGCTATCTCCGATCCGACTTTCAAAATAATGACAGTCCTCACAAGTGCCAAGCTTAGCACCTATGCCACTGCAAGGTTATACTCGAGAAAGACACCATCGAGCCAGATAGGTATCATGCCGATTATACCCCTTTCTATCCGGGTTGGTTAGAAGAAGATCTGGGTGGTCAGAGTAAGCCAGGGTACGTCCGAGGTCACATGGTTGTAGATGGAAGGGCTGAAAGACAAGTCAAGTTCAACCAGTTGCGTAAAAGGATCCGGGAAAAGGAGGATGATTACCACAAGATACATGAGTCCAACAAAAGACTAATCGAGGAATGGAAGGACATGGCTATTAGCGCCAACAAAAGGCTGGGATATTTGCAACGAGGTATAATCGATTTGGAAGAAAATTTAATCAAAAAGGTTGAATATTGTCAAAAGGTTGAGGGAGCTGCAGGGGGATATTTAGCCAGAACTTATCTGCTGCTGGGACTTCGCGAGTTGGGAAAGCTGTTAGAAGAAAGCAGGAATGCCGAATCTAGGGAAGATCCTTCTGGGACCAAGTACATAGGAATGTCTTTATTTTTTCCAACAATGTAATAAGGCCAATGGCCATTAGTGATTTTATTTTTCGTCTGCCGTTTTGGGATTCATCTATTTTATTATCAATAAAATGAGGCATTTAGCATTTTACGTTCTCCAAATCAATTTGTCGCTAGGCCTACCTCAGGCACAAAGAGGTCCCCAACTTAGGACACGCTTTCATTTCCGCATTATGTGTTTAAATACTGCAATACTCTTTTCATAGTTCTCACTGACTTGGTTACCTTTTGTTTTTATTTTTGTTTTTTACTCCCCTCCCTAAAGGTTAGTTCGTACATTCTAGCATCATCAACCTATCGCATCAAATCCAAGGGCCCTCCACCTACTCCTGCCCCTAGTCCTCCTAAGGGCAAATACAAAGGCAAAAGTAAGATGGAAGAGTCCAACGACATCAGAAAGGAGAATGTGATTGAACGAATAGAGGCCAATGATGGCCGAGGTATTCAGGTCCTGCATGAGAACATGTCGCCACTTGAACAAAAATTGCTGAAGTTTCAGGAAGAACTAGATCAAGTCCGGAATCTGGCCAGCTTGTCGTTTTCTCTAAATGTCCCTGATGCTCAAAACCCCGCACCTCCACAAAACATCCCAAGACAACAAAACCATCACACCACTCCCCCAAAGAACCAAGCTCTCCCTACACAGTACAATGCTTGACACACCTCAAATAACACCTCACTGCTCATCCCAGAATCTCAAAACCCCACAAAAGACCATTTCCACACCTACAACAATCCCATCTATATGAAAACCATGACCCGTTCCACTCCACCTATCCCACAGGCGTCCGAGTCTGATGAAAATGATTTACTTATCAGGAACCTGGCCGAAGAGCTTAAGAAACTGACCAGCCGATTTCAGGGTGTTGAAGGAACCAAAGGAATTGAAGGGTTGAATTATGAAGACCTTTGTATCCAACCTGATGTCGAACTTCCCGAGGGGTACCAACCTCCAAAGTTCGAAATGTTTGATGGTACTGGTGATCCGACAGTCCATTTGAGGACCTATTGCGAAAAATTGGTCGGCGTGGGAAAGGATTAAAGAATCCGCATGAAACTGTTCATGAGGAGTTTGAAGGGAGATGCACTGTCTTGGTACATCAGCCAAGACCCCAAGAAATTGTCAAACTAGGTAAGAATGTCATCTGATTTCATGGACAAGTTTAGATTCAACACAGAGAACGCACCAGATGTGTTCTACATTCAAAATTTGAAGCAGAAGCCTACAGAAACTTTTTGCGAGTATGCTACTCGCTGGAGGTCCGAAGCCGCTAAAGTCAGACCTGCTCTAGAGGAAGAACAGATGAACAAGTTCTTTGTCCGGGCTCAGGACACGCAGTATTATGAACGGTTAATGATGGTTGATGGCCGCAAGTTCTATGACATCATCAAATTGGGAGAGCGCATTGAAGAAGGTATTAAAAGCGGTATGGTTACAAATTTTGAAGCCTTTCAAGCCAATAACAAGGATCTACAGTCCGGTGGTGTGTCGAAGAAGAGAGATGTGGGAGCCATAATGGTTGCACAAAGAACCAAGTCCCCACTCAAGTACCAAACCTATCCGACACCTCCAATCACATATCATCCCTAACCAAATTACCAAGCTCCACCACCATATTACCAAACTCCACCACCTTCCTACCAAGCTCCACCACCCACATATCAACCTGCTTCACCCAAATATCCACAACCTGCTCTTGTCTACCACACTTATAATTCCCAACCATCTCATTACAAATCCCCTCCTGCACGCCAAAACATCCCTAGACCTCGTCCTAATTTTGATCGCCGTCCTCCAAAGCAATATACTGCCATAGCCGAGCCCATTGACCAGCTGTATGAAAAGCTCAAAGCTGCTGGTTATGTCACACGTATCCATGTTGCCGCCCTTGAGAACCCTTCTCAGTGGGTTAACCCAAACAAGTCCTGTGCATACCATTCCGGCATGAAGGGACACACCATCGAAGAATGCCGTTCTCTGAAGGACAAAATACAGGCTCTCATTGACAACAAGATTATTGTGGCAAAAGACCCTGGTCAAAAAATTTTCGACAATCCTCTGTCAGACCATAAGGGTAGAGGTATCCATATGATTGAAATAGAAGATGATTGGGATCCCGAGGTGTCAATCGGGTTGATCGCAGAAGGGGATGACCCAAAGAAATCCGCAGTCACTCTCAAACCGATCATAGTCCAGATTCAGCCACCTGAGGCCGCTGGGGTGAATATGTCTATACCATTTGAGTTTGAAGCAGCGCCACTGGAAAAGTCACCAGTGCCAATTGAATTTGAGTTTGTATCTCCAGCAAATACACCAACTTCGTTCGAAGTCGCAATCTTGCCACCCCGAACACACATTTTGTTTGAAATAAAGATGGCTGCACCAATTCCGGTGGCAATGTAAACTACACCACCCTTCTATTAAAACACTATTCCTTGGGACTACACAGCCAGGGCAAGAAGGAAAATCAAGGGCAGGTCTGAGGAAGCTGTCGCAGCACAGGGTATGACGAGAACTGGTCGGGTCTACACCCCTGAGCATCTGGCCGAGTCAAGCAAGCAGGCCGCCAACCGGCCTCCCCTTATCAAAAGAGGTCCTGATGACCTTTAGAGAAAGATACAGGCTAAGGATTATTCAGTCATCGACCAACTTAATAAGACACTGGCACAAATAACCATCCTCTCTCTGCTGCAGAATTCCGAAACACACGGAAATGCTTTGTTGAAAGTGTTGAGTGAAGCATATGTGCCGAACAACATCACTAGTGCGGAAATGGGAAATATGGTAGGCCAGGTACTGGAGAGTCATAAAATCACTTTTCATGAGGATGAGCTACCACCTGAAAGATTGGGGCACAATAAAGCGCTGCAAATCACCGTGCAATGCGAGGACCATTTCATCACAAGAATCCTGATCGATGGAGGTTCCAGTCTTAATATCTGTCCGCTGATAACACTCAAGAAATTGGGTAAAGGGCTACATGAGATAAAGGATGGGGTGATCAATGTGAAAGTTTTTGACGGTTCTCAGAGGTCCACTATGGGGGAGATCAGTCTATGTCTACAGATGGGACCAACTTGGTTCGAAGTGGATTTCCATGTGATAGATGTTCCGGCATCCTACAACCTATTGTTGGGACGACCCTGGATTCATGTTGTTGGGGACGTAGTATCAACACTACATCAGGAGGTAAAATTCGAGTGGAACCAACAAGAGGTGATTATTCATGGTGACGGTAGCAACCCCATTTATAGCCGTCAAACTATTCTGATGATTGACGTGAAAAGCAAGATAGGCGGAGGAACTTACCACCATATTGAATGGGTAAATGCCATCGACAAGGATAAATGGTGGGATAACAAGATCGAGAGCATCTTGAACTGGAGAGACATGAGCCAGGCAAAGGGATCGATAAAAACCTCCAAGGGATCAAGAAGCCCATAAAGCTCAAGGAACATGGTACCACTTTCGGTTTGGGGTATGAGTACACCTGGCAGGAATTCAACAACTGGTTGCCACCTTGGCGCAGTCCCTATTACCCTTTGGAGCAGCCGATACCTCATCTTGAGTACACTTTCAAGCAATCTGACACTATCTACAGTTCAGATGAAGAAGAAGCACTTGGAGCAGTGCAGAACTTGTTTCTACAGAATGATGATATGGATTGCTGTGTTGTCCTCGAGGGGGAGGGGGAGGAAGGCCCTTCCATACAGATTATAATCAAGGGGGAATATCTCAAGAACTGGTCTATCAAGACAACCAAAGCCCGACGAGCCTCTGGGTAGCAAGGCTAAAACAAACATTATTTACTGTTTTATTTACTAAATGATTTTCCTGCATTTGTTTTTAATTTTTGCAATAAATATCTTCAATGTTCAAAATAGTTATTCAATCTATCAGAGCATCTTCTAAACTTCTCTTACGAATCTGATATTTATTGCTATTGTTTTCTGTCATTACTTTATTTATACAACGTTACTATTACTTGTCTTGATGAACCGATGACTGTGACATGCAATGAGACAACGCAACAAATAGACATTGATTCATATGAAGACGATATACCTGATGAGATTGTTAAGGAAGTTGAGAACTTTGAGAACAGGCCTGAGTCCAACCTGGATGAGACCAAAGTTATCAACTTGGGAGATTCAGAAAACGTCAAGGAAACTCGTATCATCATTCATTTGTCACCATCAGAAAAGAAATAATACACAGAGTTTCCAAGAGAGTATGAGGACGTATTTGCATGATCATATTATGACATGACAGGTCTAAGTACGTCTATTGTGGCTCACAAACTGCCAACCAATCCAACGTGTCCGCTAGTGAAACAAAAGCTCAGAAAGTTCAAACCCGACATGAGTTTGAAAATCAAAGAAGAGGTTACCAAGCAGATCAACGCCAAAGTTCTTCGGGTAGTGGATTATCCGAAATGGTTAGCTAACATTGTACCTGTGCCGAAGAAGGACGGGAAGGTTAGAGTCTGCGTCGAGTACCGGATCTCAACCGGGCCAGTCCGAAAGATGACTTCCCCTTGCTAAATATACACATTCTGATTGACAACTGCACCAAGCATGAATTGCAGTCCTTTGTGGATTGCTTCACTGGTTATCACCAAATTTGGATGGATGAGGAAGATGCTGAGAAGACGACGTTCATTATGCCGTGAGGAGTGTATTGTTACAAGATGATGACATTCGGTCTAAAGAATGCAGGGGCCACTTACATGAGAGCCATAACCACCATATTCCATGACATGATTCACAAAGAGATCGAGGTGTACGTAGATGACGTCATTATCAAATCAAAGAAAGCTGCTGATCACATGGAGAATTTGGGGAAGTTCCTCAATAGGTTGCGAAAATACAATCTGAAACTAAACCCTGCGAAGTGTGCATTCGGGGTTCTTGCTAGGAAGTTGTTGGGATTTATTGTAAGCCGCCGGGGAATAGAATTTGATCCGTCCAAGGTCAAAGCCATTCAAGAGTTACCACTACCAAGGAAAAATAAAGATGTGATGAGTTTTTAGGGGAGGCTTAATTACATCAGCCGGTTTATAGCACAATCTACAGTCATCTGTGAGCCAATATTTAAGATGTTGAAGAAGGACGCTGTGACCAAATGGACCGATGATTGAAAAAAGGCTTTCGACAGAATCAAGGAATATTTTTCAACACCGCCAGTCTTGGTACCGCTTGAGCCAGGTAGACCTCTGTTACTCTACCTTGCAGCATTAGATGGAGCTTTCGGCTGCGTTCTGGGGCAGCATGAATAAACAGGAAGGAAGGAACAAGCTATTTATTACCTCAGCAAGAAGTTCACTCCATATGAGACCCGGTATTCTCTATTAGAGCATACATGTTGTGCTCTAGCTTGGGTCGCCCAAAAGTTGAGGCACTACTTCTGTGCCTACACAACATATCTCATATCAAGGATGGATCCATTGAAGTATATCTTTCAGAGGACCATGCCCACTGGCAAGCTATCCAAATGGCATATCTGCTAAGTGAATTCGACATTGTTTACATGACTCAGAAGGCAGTTAAAGGACAATCTCTAACAGACCATCTTTCTGAGAATCCCGTAGACGGAGGATACAAATCCCTGAAAACATATTTTCCTGATGAGGAGGTATCATTCATTGGAGAAGATATTGCAGAATCCTATGATGGTTGGAGGATGTTCTTTGATGGAGTAGCAAACTTCAAAGGAGTCTGTATTGGAGAAGTACTAGTATTAGAGACCGGTCAACATTATCCGATATCCTCAAAATTCAGGTTCCCTTGCACCAACAATATGGCCGAATACGAAGCCTGCATCTTGGGGCTCAACATGGCCATTGACATGAACGTCCAGGAGCTGTTAGTAATTGGTGCTTCAGACTTATTGGTACATCAGGTACAAGGAGAATGGAAAATGAAGAATGCCAAGATACTGCTGTATCTGCACCACGTGCATGAATTAAGAAAGAGGTTTACAAAGATGGAGTTCCGGCACGTCCCCAGAATCCAGAATGAGTTTGCTGACGTATTAGCTACTTTGTCCTCAATGATCCAGCATCCGGACAAGAATTTCATCGACCCTATTCTCATAAAAATCCATAATCAGCCAGCTTACTGTGCCCATCTGAAAGAAGAAGCAGACGGAAAATCCTTAGTTTCATGACATCGATACGTACGTGGAAAAATGAGAATACCTCGAGCTTGCAAATTCCACTAAAAAACGCACACTTCGGAGATTGTCCAACAATTTTTTCCACAACGGAGGAATCCTATATAGGAGGACTCCCGATTTGGGGTTATTAAGGTGTGTTGACGCAAAAGAAGCATCAAAGTTGCTGGAAGAAATTCATGCATGAACCTGTGGCCCACATATGAACGGTTTTATTTTAGCAAAGAAAATACTCCGAGCCGGTTACTTTTGGATGACTATGGAAACAAACTGCATCCAGTATGTTAGGAAGTTCCACCGCTGCCAGATACATGGGGATATGGTAAAGGTGCCTCCAAGTGAGCTCAATGCAACAAGCTCACCATGGCCGTTCGCCGCCTGGGGTATGGACGTTATCGGACCAATTGAGTCGGCCGCTTCCAATGGCCACAAGTTAATTTTGGTCGCCATTGATTACTTCACTAAATGGGTCGAAGCAACCTCCAACAAAGCAGTTACCAAGAAAGTTGTGGCCGAGTTTGTCTGCGACCGCATTGTTTGTCGGTTCGGAGTACCAGAGTCAATCATCACCGACAATGGTTCTAATCTCAACAGTGACTTGAGGAAAGCTATGTGTGAAACTTCTGAGATCAAAAACAAGAATTCCAGAGCATACAGACCTCAGATGAATGGAGCCGTAGAGGCCGCTAACAAAAACATCAAGAAGATAATAAAACGGCACAAACAGTGGCACAAGAAGTTATCATTTGCCTTATTGGGATATCGCACCACATTTCGTACCTCAACAGGGGAAAATCCCTATATGCTAGTTTATGGTACAGAGGCTGTAATTCCCGTCGAAGTTGAGATCCCATCTATGAGAATTATACAGGAAGCTGAGCTCGATGCAGAGTGGGTAAGAAGCCGTTATGAGCAACTAGACCTCATAGACGAAAAATATTGAATGTAGTATGTCATGGTCAACTCTATCAGAATAGAATGGATAGAGCCTTCAACAAGAAAGTCAAGATGAGACGATTCACACCAGGGCAGCTGTTGTTAAAGAAAATCTTCCCGCATCAAGATGAAGCCAAGTGGAAGTTCTCTCCTAACTGGAATGGACCGTACATGGTTCATAGAATGCTGACAGGTGGAGCACTTATACTCGCAGAAATGGACGGAGAAGTCTGGCCCAAGCCAATCAATTCAGATGCAGTCAAGCGCTACTATGTGTAATCTTTATACTTCCTCAATGATGTAATTTGAACTACGCCTGACCTTATTCCCGTTTAAGAGGGCATACGTAGGCAACTCTATGTGTTCGGTCAAAATTCAATAAAAATCTATTTTTCCCGGCAATTTGAAACTAGGGCAGAATTTTGAGGAGGACCCTCAAAATTCCGAAGCAAGTTCAGCCAGTCACGGTGCGAGCAGGAGTCAGAGGCATCCACCCAGCAAACTGGGGCAGAATTTTGAGGAGGACCCTTAAAATTCTGTAGCAGAAGAGGTTGGAATGTCTCAAGCCGTGCCACGTCGTCGGTTCATCTAAAAACTATTCTAGATTATATATTGCACTTTTACAAAATCATGCATATTTATTGAAATATCTTGTTTAGTGAACGCTACCCCAATGATACAGAAAATATCATCATTTTAAGCCAACGATCCAATCAGGTCCAGCGGGAACGTGAACTAACCTTCCCCTTACAAAACTCATGATCTTTCTTTGGATGCATGCACAAATTGCAGAAGACCCAAAACATATTATCCGCTCAAAGGACAGACGTCGTTCCTCAAACTCATCGCTCACGCCAACATTTATTATCAGCACAAACGATGCTTCATTATCACAATGCTCTACCGCAAATAACGCCAGCTAAGAATTTCTATCGTCCTTCCTCGCATATTGCATAAGGCTACCTTTCAGCCTTCCGAGACTAAACGCTGTCTCCATCTGCATCCGCATCTCGCATCTCGCATAAGGATAGTTTTATGCCTTCCAAGACTAAATATTGTCTCCATCTGCATTCGCATCTTGCATAAGACTACCTTTCTGCCTTCCGAGACTAAACATTGTCTCCAGCTGCATCCGCATATTGCATAAGGATACCTTTCTTCCTTCCGAGACTAAACGTTGTCTCCATCTGCATCCACATATTGCATAAGGCTACCTTTCTATCTTCCGAGACTAAACGTTGTCTCCATCTGCATCCGCATATTGCATAAGGCTACCTTTCTTCCTTCCAAGACTAAACGCTGTCTTCATCTGCATCCGCATCTTGCATAAGGCTACCTTTATTCATTCCGAGACTAAACGATGTCTCCATCTGCATCCGCATCCTCATTTTGCATAAGGCTACCTTTCTGCCTTACGAGACTAAATGATGTCTCCATCTGCATCCGCATCTTGCATAAGGCTACCTTTCTGCCTTCCGAGACTAAACGTTGTCTCCATCTGCATCCGCATCTTGCATAAGGCTACCTTTCTGCCTTCCGAGACTAAACGATGTATCCATCTGCATCTGCATCTTGTGTAAGGCTACCTTTCTGCCTTCCGAGACTAAACGTTGTCTCCATCTGCATCCGCATATTGCATAATGCTACCTTTATAACTTCCGAGACTAAATGATGTCTCCATCTGCATCCGCATCTTGCATAAGGCTACCTTTCTGCCTTCCGAGACTAAACGTTGTCTCCATCTGCATCCGCATATTGCATAATGCTACCTTTATACCTTCCGAGACTAAATGATGTCTCCATCTGCATCTGTGTATTGCATAAGGATACCTTTCTACCTTCCGAGACTAACCGTTGTCTCCATCTGCATCCGCATATTGCATAAGGCTACCTTTCTTCCTTCCGAGACTAAACGCTGTCTCTATCTGCATCTGCATATTGCATAAGGCTACCTTTCTTCCTTCCGAGACTAAACGCTGTCTCTATCTGCATCTGCATATTGCATAAGGCTACCTTTCTGCCTTCCGAGACTAAACACTGTCTCCCACTTACTTTTCAAAAGCAACCCCTGTCTCTATCATTTGCTTCCTTTCGGTCTAAGATTCTCCCTTTGAATTCACAAGACCAAGCTCTGTCTTGTCAGCATCATACTATTGCATCTTTATGGGCTGAAATATCACCGACTTATCCAAAGGCGTCATTCAGAGGCACCATCTTCATAGCCCGAGAACACCATGTCATGGCCTGAGGATCTCTTTTTATCATTTTGCATATCATTATTCAAAGGCGTCATGGTTCGGAGGCAACATCCTCATGGCCCGAGAACATTATTTCATAGCCTGCGAATCCCGCATCAAGCGATTCATGGCCTAGGACATCATGGTTTAAGGACGTCATCCTTAATCGTTCGAGGACAACATTCATAGTCCAATGGGAATATGCATCATGTTTAAATTACGCACAATCTATGCTTGTTATTCCTTTGCAGGAAATCCGGCTAGGAACAACCAGCCAAGCAGGAGCAGACCGCTCCAGTTCTCCTAACTACCCCGTAAGCAATTTTGTTCACCTTACCTTGCACCTTGCGTCCGTCCTTGTAAGACTTCACCGGTATACTTCGCCGGTGACTCATGAACTACATACGGCCTGAATCCTGTACAACCAGGGATATGTAGGCAGCTCAGAAGCCAGGGTGCGACCTAAATCTTCCATACTATCTCCCTTCGGTCAAAATTGGCCATCATATCTTTACCCGATAACTTTTTCATCCTTTCCGGGTAAAGAGGGGCAACTGTTGATACCCAATTTTTCCTCAAGCTATTTTAAACTTGCATCTATACTTTCAAAATCACTCTTTAGAGTAACTGGTATTTTCCCATAATTTTTCGTATTTTTATCAAATTACTTTTCTGTTTATTTCAACACTTTATATTCCATAATTATTCATAAATGATGGTATAAATAATTTCAAATTATTTTCTTACTCAATATGTTATTTATAGCGTATTAAATTCCCTTAGGATTTAATTATTTCACAAATTAGTCAATATTGACATTATTTAGTTAATTTCAGCAGTTTTTGCGATTATAGCACAAATGTACATTTATACCATTTTAAAATCAATAAATGATCATTTATATTTTTATATATTACTCAATCGCCTTAATTTTATTTATTTGGTCTCAATTTCATTTTTTACAATTATTAGGTATTTTAATTAATTAATTATCTTATTTAATAGGGTATTTAACGTTTAGCCCATTTTTATTTAAATTATATCCAATTTTAAACCAACCCCCACCTGACCCAAAACCCATTCTCTAACCCAACCCAAACCCATTCCTACCGGCCCAACCCCATGCTTGATCTGAACCGGTGATCATATGAGATCAACGGTCCAGATCTAAGTTACCTTAATTAACTCCCAACTACCCCCTCCGACCCCTCATTCTCTCAACAATCATTCTCTCTCTATCTCTCTCTGTTGCTCTCTAGTTCTCTCTAGAAGCCTCTCTTGGCTTCCCTCCTCCGATGGGGTCTGCTCACCTTCTCCGGCTGATTCCCTCACCGGAAATAATGGTTCTTCATCATCTTCTAGTTATCTATCCACCTTACACTGGTCCAGTGATAACCTAGGGCCCTCAGGTGAACCTGGAACGGTCCACTCACCTCCCATGGTCCCCATGCCACTTTCCGACCTCCCCCGACCATTTGAGTAAGGATTACAACATGTCCGGCTTAAGCCGGCGATGTCTTCAAGGTTTTTTTCCTATTTTCTCTAAGTCCCACGAAACCCTAACCCTATGTCTTTTCGATTTCCTTTAGATCTGCTTTAGATCTATTATATTACAGAAGTTCCTTTACATGTTTTCTCTGAAAAACACTCATTTTAAAACGATTTTTCATTTTTTAAACTAGGGTTCATAACCCCTTCTTCAAAAATGATTTATCTGCTTCTACTTTAATATTATTCTATGTTTTCTCTGTTATTCAATGATTTGTTCAAAATTGTTCTTCGTTTTAACTTGCTCTTCTAGAAACCCTAATTTCCCTAAATTTTGAGTCCTTGAGTGACTAACATGTTCGTCTGAATACACGAGCTTTTATTTCTCATAGATGTTGAGCTCCTCTGTGATTTTTATCCTGTTGTTGTTATTAAGGTTTACTATCTCTATGTTTCTATTATGTCTAACATCACTGTTCGTCTATAAATTTGTGTGATTCTTGCTTTAGCTAGGGTTTTCAATCTATTCTCTACTACTTGCCTAAGGTTTTCTCAGATTTTCGTGCTATTCTATGTAAATTTGATTACTTGTTGATCTGTGATATCTTTTCTCAAAAACTGTAACTCATATGTGTTTTCCTTAGAACCTTTTACTGATTTTGAATTATTTCCTTACATGTGTGTCACTTTCCTTAATTAAAACTGAGTCCCTCATGATTTTAGTCCTATACGTGATTCCTGTGATTTATTTTCAGAATCAAATTGTATTCTACCATATTTATGTGCCTAAATATGTTTTTAAATATTTGACATATACTTTCCTTACTCGGAGAATTCTGTATTCAGCCCTTATTACATGCCACATGCTTTAATTATTGTAAAGTTAGTCCTGTAATTGATCCCTTTCCTTACTTGATACAACTTGTATCCGTTTGATTCCTAACTCCCTAATTAAAGGGTGTCCGGACACTGATGTGATTATAATTGGTACATAATTCCATAATTTACTTCTAAACTATAATTCTTGCCTTATTTGCTACATATTTTCAAACTATATATACTTATAGTCCTTCAATAACAAAAAGGGACGAATACACATACTATTCTAAGCTCTCTCCTGCACACACACATACACTCTCTTGCTGTTTACTTGCAACTCAGTCGGCTGCAAGCCAAGACTGAGCGATTCTATTGTGTTATTGCTCTGCTGCTCTCCTGTTATGTTGCATCTACACACTACTACTCTGATGTTCTTCACATTACTGATCTCCATTCTGCATTCAGTCTTTCATTCAAAACTGGTATGTTTTCCAGTTTATGTTTATAACACCCAAAACAATATGTTTCTGTTTAGGTTACGATTCCTTTTGTTCCTCTTATGCTTCTATTTGTGGTTCTGCTGCTTGCCTCGCATTTAGCCTGTCTACTATGTCCATATGATCTCCCTTTCCCTTTAGTGCATCATGTTTGTTGCTTTCTCATCTGTTTCACTATGATTCTGCCTTACCCCTAACTCCTGACACTATAAGCATGCATTCCTGATAATTAATCGCTATGTAATCCTAACACCCCTCAATTTGATGCTATTTGGGATCCTAGCATGAATACTCTGTGACGAACTATACTATGAATGTTAAGGTCCTGTAATACTACTCTAAGGTCTACTTCTGTGCAAATCTGCTTCCATTCTGTGACTTATTTGTCCCTAGTTCCCCTATCCCTAATTGTCTGTGTTTCCTAAACTGTGTGTGTTTGTCAGTTTCTGATTGTCCTGTTTCTTTTCCTACTCAAACTGGTTTTTTTCATAAGATCAAACTCTCGTGTTGTTATTCAAGGCTTATTTCAAAACATTTATTTCAGAAAACTATTTCCAACACAACTCTTTTTAAAACTATGAGCACATCTCACCACTCCTAGTTTCTAAGTTCAGCCCCCTTCGTGTGAGCACTGCCTTGGCGACCATTTGAGTACCCATTGAACTCTGACACACAAGGCTAGCATTCTCATGCTGCACTTACTCATTCCTGGCTAGGGTACCTGGGTGCGAGCACTGCCTGGGATCCTTTAAGGTCCTTAGGAACTCTGACACACCTGAGTTATAAAAGGTCATATGGCATTGTTGGATCTGAGGATTTGGGCTTATTGTTAGGCTCCCTATAGTGTAACTTCTTAATTTCCTTATTTACTTCTTAAATTTGTGCAATGCTGGTATGTAATAATTAATTGTAAAATAAAATAATTCTGGGGCTGGATAGTGAAATGGGTGGGTTATGCATGCTTAGTATAGATAGGGTAGAAACCATGCTTATAGTTTGCTTTCATATATGTGAAATCGCTACCATGCTTAGGAATACCTGTCATACATACATTAGATATCATGATATTTAGGTCCATTCATGTCAGCATCTCATCATATTTATATCCACTTAGAAATCATGTTGGATAACAAAAGAAAAATGGTTGTCATAATATTACTATTTCAGCATTCTCGCATTTGTTTCATCTAGAAATCCCATTTTAGGCTAAATAACTAATTATTGTCAAATTTTGCATCTTAGAAATCATGTCTCCTTAGGATTTCATTCTTAGTATGCTCATGTTATCTATGCCAAAATCATGTGTTAAAATAAATAGCTGCTACGAACACCTAGGAATCATATATTAGGTTTCAATAACTTAACAAGGAATTACGTCTCTGTATGTTCTGTTAATGAATCTCGCTAAAATAGATTCCGATTATGAAAGCTCTCATGCATCTAGAACATCATGTATAGGTTTGTATACTCAACATCATACCTGCATTTAGCTATCATGTTTTGTAGGACCTGCATTCATACTCGTTTAAATACTAACCTCTTTATCACGACTAGGGTTAAAATAGACTCATCATTGTCTAACTACTATTTTCTGAAAATCTAAATCAGTGTAACTGGAGCGGTTGAATACGCCTAGGCAAGTCTTAGGTATTAAACTTATTAAAACTAGATATCTACCTTCTTTCTGTGTACTGTTTGGTTAATAATAGGTCAGGACCGATAGTCTGAATCTGGTAGAGATCCTTTTCTCTGAAACTCAGTAAAAACACTGCCTCGTTACTGTATTCTCGCCTAGACATCATTCTTTAGGTCCTGAAGTTAAAGACTTTACTTGTGTTTTAGTCGTGCTATTTATGTGTATAATTTTGGGAGGAATATCTGAGCCTTATATCTGCCTCTATATGTTTCCCTGTATTTCTAGTCCTAATTGTTTTGTTTGTCGTTTAGAATTTTGCCCATTAAACCTAGGGGTTCATCCTAGTACTCATCCTCTAGGAATAGTAGTCCCTAACTTCCTCCAGGAATAATAGGATGGGGCGGGTAATAGCACGCAACAAATTTCGTGACCAACACGCGCTTTAGTCACCTTCGCGGGTGGGAAAGGTAGAATATAAATATGATGACCGATGCACTAATACCACGTGTAGCCCCTCTTCGAGGAGTGATTATCGGGTATTGTATTGATGTGATCCATATTATAAACCTAGGACACCTTTTATATGCTTAGCTTGTAATCTTTTTCCAAAGTCTAACCTCCTTTGCTATATTTTCAAAAATCTGCATGTATAAGACTTAAATCCCCTCTTATTTGAGCCTTTACTTAAATCCCCTCTTATTTGAGCCTTTACTTGTTATTTTCTATCTGTACAAATTCACGAAACCATTCGGCCGGGAACCACACGTGTGGATCCTGAGGGGTGCCTAACACCTTCCCCTTAGGATAATTTCAAGCCCTTACCCAAGTCTCTGGTTAGCAACGTAGTTATAATTGAACCCCTTAGGTGCCCTAACGCCCCGTTAAAATAGTTAGGTGGCGACTCTTCAAAATATGAAAACCCCCTTTAATGAGTTGTCCCAACCAATGTCACGAACCCGATCTCCGCGAGGAAGAAAGGGGCGCGACCCATGTAACGACCCGACTTTTAGTTTTGAGAATTAATGTTCCGTTCAGCGACTTAAGCTTCTGAGAAACTCTGTAATATTTATTATGACTTGTATGTGCGGTTGAGTGTGGTTTTGGAAGGTTCGGAATTAAATTGGAAGAACAATCCTTATTTTTGAAGTTTAAATGAGAAGAGTTGACCGGAGTTTGACTTTTGAGCAAATGACTTCAGAATAAGATTTTGATGATGCCAATAGCTTCATATGGTGATTTTGGATATAGGTGTATGTCCGAATTTGGATTTGGAAGTCCGTAAGACAATTTAACGCATTTTGGCGGGAGTTGGAAAATGGAAGATTTTTAGAAAGTTTGACCGTGAGTTGACTTTATTGATATCAGGGTTGAAATTTGATTCTGAAAATTGGAACAGCTCCATTATGTCATTTAGGACTCGTATGAAAAATTTGGGGTCATTCCGAATTTATTTGATAGGTTTCGGAATCGAATGTAAAATTTGGAATTCGTTAGTTTTCATTAAGCTTGAATTGGGATGCGATTTGTGTTTTACTGTTGTTTAATGTAATTTTAGGCACCAACTAAGTTCGTGTCATGTTATGGGACTTGTTAGTATACTTGGTTGGGGTTCCATAGGGCTCAGATAAGTTTTGAAAGAGTTTTTGGAAGAGTTTGATAATGAATTCTAGGACTAATCTAGACTGTTTGGTCTAATTTCATGAAGTCGTGATTGGGCTTTTAGCGCGAAACATGAGTTAATTGTTTAACGAGCGAAATTAGAATCACATTGAGCAAATGAGCTCCAAATTGAGTTTCTATTGAATGACTAGGTTCGTATTATTTTTTGTGACCCATAGGAACGAGAATCGTCGAGTTCCGAGTTCGTATGATGGAGTTAGAGCCTTTTTAGTGAAAAAATAAACTGCTGGTGCAAGCAAGTTCTGTGTGGACTTTTAGTGATGGAAAATGGACATTTAGTAATGGGAAATGGACTTTTAGTGACGGGAAATGGTTTTTTATTGAGCAGTTTCATCTTTTAGCTCATTTCAACATCTTTTGAGCTAGGAAACTCGGATTTGGGCGAGTTTTTAGAGGATTTTTACATAATGGATTGGGGTAAGTGTTTCCTACTCGATTTTAATTATATTTCATGATTCCATGATTTTTTTTTTCATCTTTTATTAGTGAATCAATTGGAAGAAAATGGTATATTTGTAAAACCTTTCAAAAAACGAAAATTTAAGATTTGGAGGTTAAGTTGTTATCGGAATTTGATAAAATTGGTATGGTTGAACTCGTATCAGAATGGGAGTTCAAATTTCATAAAATTTTTGTGGGGTTCCGAGAGACGGGACCCGTATTGACTGCTAGTTACTTTTTGAATATCAAGAATGCGCCCGAAACTAATCAAATGTTACATAAATATAAATCAAATTATACTCAAAGCATGGAATTATCCTATTATATAGTCAAATTCATCATTCTTGAAGAAATCCCAAAATCCAACCCCGGGCCCACATGCTCGGATTCCGAAAATTCCCGAAGGAACCACTCACCCATAACCTAAGGATCGTTAGTACATCATTTTTACTTTATTTCATAGCTAATTGATGGGTAATTCTCTAAATTCTCGAAAGCCCTAGGTTACAACCCAATTCTTGATTTTTTTCACTAATTAGGTAATTAAATTCAACTAGTAATTCATGCATTAACAAGTCTTGAGATGAAATTTACTTACCTTTTAGGAGTTGGGTCGTGGAGCCCTTTTCCCAAGCTCTCAAAGTGTTTAATGGAGGAAGGAGTGAAGAAAACAATGAAGAATCCCGTATTTAAGAAACACACTGCCTGACAGTGGTTCCGCACCTGCGGTCTCGCATCTGCGAGCAAAGGCTTGCACCTGCGAAAATGGACGAGGAAGCCTGGGCCCACACCTGCGGAGAGGAGACCGCACTTGCGTCTCCGCTCCTGCAGAACTTTGTCCGAACCTGCGAGAAATGGGCTGCCCACTGGGGGTCGCACCTGCGAGGCTGGGACCGCAGGAGCGGTCCCGCACCTGCAACTGGGAAACCGCACCTGCGGTCACACCAGAACAGGTGCACCAACAGCTATTTCAGCTGGTTTTTGGCCTCGTGTGGTGTCCGGGAGGCACGTGAGCCCCCGTTGCTCGAGCCTTTGGAACACCCAAAACAACGCTAAAACTCAAAATCACACCTCAAAACCCTAAAACCAAAGTTAGGAACTTTAAGTTTTCTTGAGTTCGCTAGCAACGCGTCGAACCGACCTATAATACTCGGAATGACACCAAATTTTGCAGGCAAGTCATAAATGACATAACGGAACTATTCCCGATCTCGGAATTCCGTCCAGGCCTCGATAACTCAAAAACATGTCCCAAACCACAATAGGAACCTAAGGAACTCTTATTTCAATATTGGGCGCCGAAAGGCTCCCGGGTCATCAGAAACCCATTCCTAACATACGCCCAGGTCCGAAATCATCATACGAAGCTACCAGAATCATCGAAACTCGATTCCGAGGTCGTTTACCCAAAATGTTGGCCGAAGTCAAACTTGGCCTTAAAGGCCAACCTTAAGGAACCAAGTGTTCCTATAGCACCCTAAACACTTCCGAATCCCGAACCACCAATCCCCGCAACTCATAAATCACAATAAGCCGCTATGGGAAGTTTTATTTAGGGGAAAGGGGTCCGACAACGCAAAACGACCGGTCGAGTCGTTACATTCTCCACCTCTTAAACAAATGTTCGTCCTTGAACGGGTCTAGAATCATACCTGAAGTGCTGAATAAATGTGGACATTTGCTACGCATGTCCTCCGCGGACTCCCAGGTCGCCTCCTCGACTGGTTGGCCCTTCCATTGGACTCTTACGACAAAAACTCTCTTGGATATCAACTGGCAATCATGCCTGTCAATAATAGTAACTGGCTCCTCCTCGTAGCCCAACTTCTCATCCAACTGAATAGTGCTGAAATCAACCACGTGGGAGAAGTCGGAGTGGTACCTACGGAGCATGGATACATGAAAAACTGGATGAACTCCTGATAAACTGGGAGGTAAGGCCAGCTCATAAGCAACCTCCCCAACTCGCCTCAATACCTCGAAGGGACCTATAAACCTCGGGCTTAGCTTGCCCTTCTTCCCAATCCTCTTAATACCCTTCACCGGTGAGACCTTCAATAGAACCTTGTCTCTCTCCATAAAAGATATACCACGCGCCCTCTGATCCACGTAACTCTTCTGTCTGAACTGTGCTGTGCGGAGCCTCTCTGAATCAACTTCACCCTCTCCAAAGCGTCCCTCACCATGTCGGTATCATATAACTTAGCCTCACCAGGCTCAAACCACGCGATAAGGAAACGACATCGCCGACCATACAAAGCCTCAAATGGAGCCATCTCGATGCTGGACTGGTAACTATTATTATAGGCC
This sequence comes from Nicotiana paniculata, assembly GCA_005239505.1. Taxonomy (NCBI): domain Eukaryota; kingdom Viridiplantae; phylum Streptophyta; class Magnoliopsida; order Solanales; family Solanaceae; genus Nicotiana; species Nicotiana paniculata. The sequence continues at coordinate 59,035 of ML349279.1, read as the reverse complement.
AACTCGGCCAAAGGCAAGAACTGGTCCCACTGACCTCAAAAGTCAATCACACATGCCCTGAGCATGTCCTCCAATATCTGAACTGTCCGCTTCGACTGACCATCAGTCTGAGGGTGAAATGTTGTGCTGAGATCTATCTGGGTGCCCATCTCACTGTGCAATGCTCTCTAGAAATACGAGGTGAACTGAGGACCTCGATTTGATATAATGGACATCGGCACTCCGTGCAACTGGACTATCTCCTGAATGTAGATCTGGGCCAACCTCTCAGGAGTATATGTAGTAGCCACTGGAATGAAATGCGCCGATTTGGTCAATCTATCTACAATGACCCAAACCACGTCAACTTTCTGCATAGTCCGAGGCAACCCAACCATAAAGTCCATAGTGATGTGCTCCCATTTCCACTCAGGAATAGACATCTGCTGAAGTAGGCCTCCTAGCCTCTAGTGCTCATACTTCACCTGCTGGCAATTAAGGCACCTAGTCACATACTCCATGATGTCCTTCTTCATCTGCCTCCACTAGTAGTGCTGCTTCAAATCACGATACATCTTCGTAGCACCAGGATGAAAAGAAAACCGAGAACTGTGTGCCTCCTCTAGAATCCCCTCCCTCAGTCCATCAACATTAGGAACAGATAAGTGGCCCTGAAGTCTCAGAACACCATCCTCGCCAATAGTAACCTCCTTGGCCCTACCATGAACCACTGTCTCCCGAAGCTCTGCTAAGCACGGATCATAGAACTGTCGAGCCTTAATCTCCCCCAATAATGAAGACTGAGAAACCACATGTGCTAAAACTCGACGAGGCTCTGAAAGGTCTAATCTCACCAGGCGATTGGCCAAGGACTGAATGTCCAAGGCTTGATGTCTCCTCTGCTGCAATTTAAGCCAAGATACCCATACTCTCCACCTTCCTGCTCAAAGCAACTGCTACCACGTTTGCCTTTCCCGGATGATAACGAATGGTGATATCATATTTCTTCAACAACTCAAGCCATCTTCGCTGCCTCAAATTAAGATCCCTCTGCTTGAACAAGTGCTGCAAGCTATGATGGTCTGTATAAACCTCACAGGACACCACATACAAGTAGTGCCTCCAAATCTTAAGAGCATGCACAATCGCCGCCAACTCTAAATCGTGCACAAGGTAATTCTTCTCATGAACCTTCAGCTGTCGCAAAGCATAAGCAATAACACTCCCTTCCTGCATCAACACACATCCCAAACCAACGCGTGAAGCATAGAAATACACTGTGTACATCCCTGAACCGGAATGTAATGCCAGAACTGGTGCTTAGGTCAATGTTGTCTTGAGCTTCTGAAAGCTCACCTCACACTCGTCGGACCATCTGAAAAGGGAATTCTTCTAAGTCAATCTAGTCAATGGAGCTGGAATAGAAGAGAACCCCTCCACAAATCGGCGATAATAGCCTACTAGGCCAAAAAATCTCCCGATCTCGGTAGCTGAAGTAGGATGCTGGCAACTTCGAACCGCCTCAATCATCAGATGATCAACATTGATACCCTCTCCGAATACCACATGCCCCAAGAATGCCACGGAACCCAACCAGAACTCACACTTGGAGAACATTAGCATATAGCTTCTGTTCTCGCAAAGTCTGGAGCACAACTCCCAAATGCTGCTCGTGCTCCCCTAGGCTACATGAGTAAATTAAAATGTCATCAATGAAGACGATGACGAAGGAATCAATATACGGCTTGAATACCCTGTTCATCATGTCCATGAATGCTGCTGGAGCATTAGTCAAGCCAAATGGCATTACCAGGAACTCGTAGTGGCCATATCTCGAACGAAAAGCCGTCTTTGGAACATCTGTGTCCCGAATCTTCAACTGATGGTATCCCGATCTCAAATCAATCTTAGAAAACACCCGAGCACCCTGCAACTGGTCAAACAACTCATCGATGCACGACAAAGGATACTTGTGCTTAATGGTGACCTTGTTCATCTGGCGGTAATCAATACACATCCGCATAGACCCATCCTTCTTCTTCACAAATAGAACTGGAGCACCCCACGGCGATACACTCGGTCTGATAAACCCCTTAGCCAACAACTCCTCAAGCTGCTCCTTCAACTCCTTCGGTACAGAGGAATAGAAATAGGCTGGATGCCTGGAGCTAAATCAATTGAGAAATCAATATCACGATCCGGAGGCATGCCCGGAAAGTTCGAAGAAAATACATCAGCAAACTCTCGAACAACTGGAACTGAATCAATCGTTGGGGACTCAGCGGTGGCGTCCCGCACATAAGCGAGGTAGGCCAGACAACCTTTCTCGACTATATGTCGAGCCTTCAGGAATGAAATAACCCGGCTGGCTGCACTAACTGAGGAACCTCTCCCCTTCAACCTAGGCGACTCTGGCATGGCTAAAGTAACTGTCTTGGCATGTCAATCCAGCATGGCATGATAAGGAGATAGCCAATCCATGCCTAAAATAATCTCGAAATCAACCATGTCGAGCAATAAGAGATCTGCTCGAGTCTCGAACCCACAGAATGTGACCATATAGGACCGATAAACCCGATTTACCACCATAGAATCACCCACAGGAGTGGACACACATATAGGAGAACCCAAGGAATCACAAGGGACATCAAGAAAATGAGCAAATAAGACCGAAACATAGGAATAAGTGGATCCTGGAACAAATAACACCGATGCCTCTCTACCACATACTGTAATACATGTGGTCACGGCGTTCGAGGCCACTGCATCTGATTTGTCCGGAATAGCATAGAATCTAGCTGGAGCACCGGAAGGCTAAGCCCCACCAGAATGAACAAGAGCTGGCTGACCTCCCCCTGACTGGCCTCCACCTCTAGGACGACCCTTGCCGACCTGTCCCCCACTTCTAGGTGGCCTGACTTCTGGTGCTGGACTCATAGGCTGGTAACCCTGTTGCACTCCCTTGCCCAGAAACCTGGGACAAGTCCTCCTGAAATGGACGAGATCCCTGCGCTCGTAACATCTCACTAGATGCACGACCTGCTGACCTGAAGAAGAACCCTGGATGACTGGGGGACGGTGAGAACCGTCTGGAACAGCACTGAAGTAAGGCCTCACTGGAGCACCACGAGGAGGTGGTGGTGAGGGTGTTGAATATGAGGGCCTGCTGGGCTGACCCCTACCAAACTGACCTCTGCCCCTAGCTGGGGAACCTCTGAAATCCCCGGAATATCTAGCTCTCTTATCCGGCTCTACCTGCTCCCTGACCCTCGACCGATAACCCTCGACCCTACGAGCGATCTCCACTACTAGCTGATAAATAGTCCACATCTCCACCTCTCTGGCCATGCTGGCCCTAATGACTGGATGCAACTCGGCTACAAATCTCCGCACTCTCTCAGCATCGGTAGGTAGTATCATGAGTGCATGGCGAGACAACTCTGAAAATCTAGCCTCATAGGTTGTCACTGACAGTTGTCCCTGCTCCAACTGCTCAAACTGATACTGCAGCTCTTCCCTCTCAGAGGGTGGGATATATCTGTCTAGAAACATCTGAGTGAACTGCTCCCACGTGATAGGAGGAGAATCTGCTGGCCTGCTAAGAATATAAGACCGCCACCATCTGCGAGCTCTGCCCTCTAACTGGAAAGTAGCGAAGTCCACTCTATTGGACTGTAGAATCCTCATGTTGTGCAGTCTATCCCTTCACATGTTAATGAAATTCTGGGCATCCTCGCCTCGCTCACCCCTGATAACTGGAGGATGCAATCGAGTCCATTTGTCTAATAACTTTAGCGGTTCGCCGTCTGCAGCTGGTCTGGGATCAGGTGCTGCTACTACAGGCTGGACCCCACCCACGGGCAGTGTACCCGAGGTATGATAAAGTGCTGTTGTCTGGCCTGCAGCATGGGCAGTAGGGGTTTGGGCTCCCCCTCCTGCCTAAGATGTGGCAAGATCCGCTGGAAATAAACAAGACTGGGACATAGTATCCATAAATCTCATCATACGGCCCATGACCTCCTGGAAGCCTGGCGCCATCATGAAGTCCACTGGAGCAGGACCCGTTGGGGGCACCTCCCCCTGCTCCTCTATAGTAGGATCCCCTGGTAGTGTAACTGGAATAGCTCTGGGATGCCCCTATCCTCTACCTCGGGCCGATGCCCTCCCCCGGCCTCTACCAGATGTACGCGTCCTCACCATCTGTGAGAGAATAGAAGAATGAGATTTAGCAAACCATCAACTACACGATAGATCATGAATAAAGAGAGGTTCCCTAATACCCTATAGCCTCCCGAAGATAAATACAGACGTCTCTGTATCGATCCGCGAGACTCTACTAGGTTTGCCTGTGACTTGTGAGAGCTACATGAACCTAGTGCTCTGATATCATGTTGTCACGACCCAAATCCTAACTCAGGTCGTGATGGCACCCAACGTCGGGGTCAGGCAAGCCAAGGGTTTGTTTACTAGTGAGATTATCCTTATTTGACAAATCAACCCCACACTTACCAAATTTTTAAGCTTAGAACATTTAAGTAAAAACGGATAAATTAACCAAATTTAAGTAAATGTATCCACAAGGATCATGAACCAATATATACAGTCCCAAAATATAAAGTCTACTATGTGTGAGCCAGGAACTAGTGTCACAAGTCTATAGACGAACTAGTAGGATATACAAAAGATGATATAAACTGTTCTACTATCTGAAAGAAGTAGACAGAAATAAACAAAGATAACTCCATAGTGCTGTTGAGAATCACCAAGGGAAGCAGCTCACCGTGGAGTCAGGTCCAGAATATACTCCCAGGGTCAAGCTCCGGTCGGATAACCCGATGCACCACCCACAAAACCTGTACAATTAAGTACAGAAGCGTAGTATGAGTACATAAACAGATATGTACCCAGTGCGTATCCCGCTTAACCTCGAAGAAGTAGTGACGAGAGGTCGACATGATACTTACTAGGGTCAGACAATGTGGAATAAGTACAGGCTAACCAGTAATAGCAGTAATTAATAGTAATAAGAAAATAAGCATAAAATAACAATCTCTAGTACCCCCACGCCATCCTTTCTCATGGCATACAAGCTATTTAACCTTCTTTCTTTTCATGAAATCAACAGTTACAAATACAAGGCTTCTCACAAATTACCAAAACATATAACATGCTATGAACATATGGTCATTACGACGTGAAAAGTAAATATGCACTGCCGATGGTCGAACGGCCCGAACCATAGATGCATCTATCTGCCCCGCTCGCGAATCAAACATGCGACACGGTTAATAAAATGTTAAGACCACCCCTGATCGCGAATCATTCATGCGACTTGGGTTAATATAATACTAGGACAACCCCGCTCGCGAATCATCCATGTGACTCAGGTGCCCATATAAATTCATGATTAGCAGGAGATTCCAGATAATTTAGCAGGAAACATACTAACAGGGTGAGAATTTAGAAATGTCAACTTCGAAGCATAACCCCTTAGGCCTTCACATATGAGATTCAAAGATATTAGACTACTTAATCCATATGCAAGATCACAGATACAACACATAAAACATGCTTGTGAGTCCTAAACTACTCGACAAGGCATAATAGTAGCTACGCACGGACTCTCCTCACTTCGTGCGTGCGCAGCCCCTGCAAATAAGGACAAACCAACATTTATAATCACCTATGGGGACAATTCCCTCTTACAAGGTTAGAAAGGAGACTCACCTCGCGTCGAACCTACTCCCCCGGGTCAAAAATGCACCTGAAACTCTGAACTCGTCACCCAAGGACTCGAAACTAATCAAATGTTACATAAATATATATCAAATTATACTCAAAGCATGGAATTCTCCTATTATATAGTAAAATTCATCATTCTTGAAAAAATCCCAAAATCTAACCCCGGGCCCACATGCTCTTATTCCGAAAATTCCCGAAGGAACCACTCACCCATAACCTAAGGATCGTTAGTACATGATTTTACTTGATTTCATAGCTAATTGACGGGTAATTCTCTAAATTCCCGAAAGACCTAGGTTACTACCCAATTCTTGATTTTCTTCACTAATTAGGTAATTAAATTCAACTAGGAATTCATGCATTAACAAATCTTGAGATGAAATTTACTTACCTTTAAGGGGTTGGGTTGTGGAGCCCTTTTCCCAAGCTCTCAAACTGTTTAATGCAGGAAGGAGTGAAGAAAACAATGAAGAATCCCGTATTTAAGAAACACACTGCCTGATAGTGGTTCCGCACCTGCGGCTCAAGGACCGCGCCTGCGGTCTCGCACCTGCGAGCAAAGGCTCGCACCTACAAAAATGGACGAGGAAGCCTGGGCCCGCACCTGCGGAGGGGAGACCGTACCTGCGGCTCCGCTCTTGCGGAATTTTGTCCGCACCTACGAGAAATGGGCTGCCCACTAGGGGTTGCACCTGGGAGGATGAGACCTCAGGAGCGGTCCCGCACCTGCGACTGGGGAACCACACCTGCGGACACACCAGAACAGGTGCACCAGAAGCTATTTCAGTTGGTTTTTTGCCCCGTGTGGTGTTCGGGAGGAATCTGGGCCCACCCGATCCCCCGTCCAAATATACCAACAAGTCCCAAATCATAATACGGACTCGCTCAAGCCTTCAGAACACCCAAAACAACGCTAAAACTCAAAATTAAACCTCAAAACCCCTAGAACCAAACTTAGGAACTTTAAGTTTTCTTGACTACGCTAACAGCGCGCCGAACCGACCTACACTACTCGGAATGACACCAAATTTTGTAGGCAAGTCATAAATGACATAACAGAAGTATTTCTGGTCTCGTAATTCCGTCCGGACCTCGATAACTCAAAAACATGTCCCAAACAACAATAGGAACATAAGGAACTCTTATTTCAATATTGGGCGCCAAAACGCTCCCAGGTCATCAGAAACCCATTCTGAACATACGCCCAGGTCCAAAATCATCATACGAATCTACCGGAATCATCGAAACACGATTTTGAGGTCGTTTACCCAAAATGTTGACCGAAGTCAAACATGACCTTAAAGGCCAACCTTCAGGAACCAAGTGTTCCTATAGCACTCTAAATACTTCTGAATCTCGAACCACCAATCCCCGCAAGTCATAAATAACAATAAGCTGCTATGGAAACATGATATTGAATAATAAAGTCCGTGAATCATATTAAGGAAAAGTGCCAAATTGTGAAATATTATTCGGTTGAGCTGTTCACTCCTGAACATTTGTTAAGATGTTGTGCACATTATGGTCGAGTCATGGGCTCCTTATTGTGGAAAATAACATTATTGTTGATTTATGTGGCAAGTTTTAATATTTGAGCACTGTAGGTGCAAATTGTGAAATATTGTGATATTTGAGAACTTGTAGTGCCCATGTTGATGCATATTGACTTTTGGGACTATGAGGCAGTATCTCGAGAGATCCCTTATTGAGAATTTACTTTTGGGACTACGAGGCGGTACCTTAGGAGATCCAGATGTCTTGCATATTTAGTTTTGGGACTACGAGGCAATACCTCGGGAGATCCCGTGTCGAGCATTTACTTTTGGGATTACGAGGCGGTACCTCGGGAGATCCCTTGTTGAGCATTTACTTTTGGGACTACGAGGCAGTACCTCGGGAGATCCAGTATTGAGAATTTACTTTTGGAACTATGAGACGGTATCTCGGGAGAGCCTTTTGTTGGTATTTTTCTATGGCTGCACTTGCCTTTAGTTATTTTGTTTTTCCGTGATATGCGAATTCTGTTCATCTTCTGTGAAGTACTAGTTGACTTTATTATTATGTGTTTTGTGCTCCTTGTTGTATTGTGTTGGCTTTTTTTTAGTACGAGACTCTGAAGATTGATATTTCTTGTTTTTACTGATTTTCAATGATTGAGTTGTTTTAAATAAAAGAAGTTACTATTATATTTTAAATTAATAAGGTCTACATCCAAATAAGTAGATTATCTAATGCTTTAAGTGCAATTTCATTTTCTTCACTCAAACTATTTTAAAAGTAAATTAATTATGCAGATTTTTATATATTGATGTTTTTAGCACGTGAGTTGTCCGTGCAGTTGTGATAGAAATATGGACACGAGGTGCCGTGAAAATATGAAAGTGGGCTGAAACCTGTATTATTTATGATTATAAATGAGGTTTCACAAATGACTTTTATTTGAAAGAATTATATTCAAAATATTGTTTGAAAGGATTATGTACGAAAGATATTTATTTGAAAAAATTATATTTGAAGGAAGTATATTCGAAATATATTTATTGGAAATGAATATATTCTAAAGATTTTTATTTGGAAAATTTATAGATGAAAGATGTATATTTTGTAGGACTTGATTATTTGGTTGTACTTGTGTTCATTATTGTTTGAGCAATATTTATGGTGTTCTTACTGCCTTGCTATTTATATCAGCGGTTGATTATTGTTGTTATCATTATTATTAGCTTCGTATTATTTTTATATGCTATATTGCACAGGTTATTAGACTAGTGAGTGTCTTGACTATACCTCATCACTATTCCACCGAGGTTAGTCTTGATACTTACTGGGTACCGAATGTGGTGTACTCATAGTACACTTCTGCACATTTTTGTGCAGAGCCAGGTAATGGAGATATCAGACTGGGACAGAGTTAGAATGTTATCGCAAGGATTCAAGGTAGAGCTGCTTGGCCGTCGCAGTCCCTTGGTGTCTTTCCATTTTATCGTATTGTCAATTATTATTCGAACAGTATTGTACATTCGATTTCCTTGAGATTATTTCATGTATTCTGTTTGAGTTCGTGACTCAGTATTACCAGTCTTGGGAGGTTGTATCATTATTTCTGCTCTTGGTTTCGATTATTTTTTTTAAATGGCTTGAATTGTTATTATGATCGACTTACTTAGTATTAGAGACTAAGTGTCATCACGACAACATCCTAGGACACTTTATAATCTTAGGCTCTGATACCAAGTTTGTCACACCCCGAACTCGGGGAGCGCGACCAGGGCTCAGCCGAGATGACCCGACCAAGCAAGCCTATAAAATACCTTCTACCCGGACTTACTCATGAATAACAATAAAATTCAATTCATTAGTCAGGCAGGGAGGAGGATCAAGTAAACTGCAACACTAATTCTTTTTCAGCAGTTACATCCTTTATGAGTTTCCAAAATACATATTTTTTCATGGTTTAATGTGGAACGCGTGACACAAATTACAACATACCACCCACAATATGTCTATGGAGCCTCTAATAGTTACAAAAGAGTACCGTGATAGTGCCGGCAACAAGGTCCTGACAATACCTCAAAACATAGTAATACACAGAAAACAAAAGATGTACAACCTCAGAATGAAATGGGTCTCACCAAGTCAGCTGGGAAGATTGAGTACCGCTATCACGGGTCAATATCCTCCGTTGTGGAACCACCTGCATCCATTAAAGATGCAGCACCCCTGGCAAAAGGGACGCTAGTACATGCCAAATAGTACTAGTATGAAAACCAAACATCTAATCATGAACTTGGAATTACATCATAAATATGATGAATCAAGGTGACAATAGAATAGCATAGATAGCCGTTAAAGCCAAATATTTTTCAAGAGCTGTATCACTAATAAATTTTAAGACAAGAACCTATGTAACCATCTTTACACAAGGCGGCCCAGCCACCTCACCCCAATGAATACGGGTGGAGGTGCATTAGGATACCAATAGTTACACAAAGCGGCCCTGCCGCCTCACTCCAATATGTGTGGGTGGGGGTGTAACAACAATAAAAATACCTACACAGAGCATCCCTGCCGCCTCACCCCAATATGTGCGGGTGCAGTTATAACAACAATACCAATTACAATCTCTACGCAGTTTGGCATAATAATCTTCATATTTAACACAACTTGGAATTATAACATGTAGATACAAAATCCGTAGTTGGAACACGTTCTTAATCAATAACACAACATAATAAGAGCATTTGATCACGACTCAAACATGTATTTTGTCACAAAGCTTATTCGAAACAGTCGACTTATAATAAACATCTTAGAATTTACATGGGCGATGTGGGGTTCAATTCTTGAAGAAGAATTTAGCAGTCATACCTCGCTTTGAGCTTTTCCTTAATTCACTACACAGTTCCAGAATCCAAGCAACTTTGATCTATTTAGAGATATAGCAAAATTGAATATAAATTAGGAAGGAGTTCATGATTGTAGCTCATTTGAGCATTTTATCAAACACTAGGTGCCCATTGTGATTTCAAGGTCTCTTATGGTTGATCCCCCTACTTCATTACCCAAAATCTACCCTATTGAGCTCAACAATTATCCCACAACCTTAGATAGTACATGCATTCATAATGAACCACTCCCACACCCAAGAATTGTTTGGGTTGTTACCTATTTTCAGTTAAATCTCGAAATTGAAGGCTAGGGAGTAGGATCTACCTTTTGGTTGAAGATATTGTGAGTCACCCTAGAGAAATCTTCAAGGTTTGAGCAAAAATTGATGAACAAAAGACTTAGAATTGCTCTTCTTACTCTAGAACACCTTCCCTCTCTCTAAAATGTAGATTTTTTCTTTTTAGAATGACCCTTAATAGTGTTTTATGAAAAGGGGAACGGGTTATAAAAAATAAAAAAATGAAGCTCCGAACGAGATCTGCCCTTCCATGATCTGTGAAATGGCCCTCCGGAACTGGGCTGGCCTTCTGCGGCCGTTATGTGGTCTGTAGACTTGTTCTGCGGTCACATAATGCACTACAGAACCTCTCTCGACAAAATTTCAAAGTTGGATATACGATCAAAGTGCGACCTAAAAAATCATTTTGCGGTCGCATAATGGACCGCAAAAAGGACATTAAAGAATGGCCCAAATGACTGTCTCACTCTGAGGCCATTCTGCGGCTGACAGAGTGATTATGCGGCCGCATAATGGGCCGCAGAAATGCCTTATTCTACCAAACATTTTCCTTCAACTCGGTACCACGAAACCCCAGTTTTTAGGAAAAATTGTATGGGGCCTTACATCCCACTCACATGCTATCAACCTAGTTCATATCACACAAAAAAGCATACACAAGAATACGTGTACATGAACATTAAAATCAATTTACATATTCATTGACCGATATAAATGGCATGCTAAGGTGTAGGCATGTATAAAGTGTACTACAATAGTTCAAATGTGACACCCCGTAATATTACGTCATTGGTACACTCCATAGTATTACGACGATGTTACAACCTGTAGTATTGTACGTTGGATTTTTCATAAGATAATTGACATCATTTCAAGGACAAGATTATTTTGAGGTTATGAGTATTATGTGTTATATTTCGCATTTTCGTACGTTTAAATTTTTTCGTAATTAATCGAACGTTCGCTCGGGAATGAGATTATTTTTGAGGGTATAAGCATTTATGCTATTCATAACAGGTGATAAGTAAGTGTCGTGAAGGTTAGAGGGTAAACGAATCAAAGAAAATGAGTTTCGTTGAAGGTTGTCAATTTGGGATAAAATACGGTCCATACTATAATACCCGATATTTATAGACTAGTGCCATACAAGGTACCACATGACCATAATAGTAAGGTGTATAATGTATGTTAAAAGTGATTAGTATTTTAAGTAATTTGAGTTAATTCTTATTATTGTAGATAATTGGTCAATTTTTATTTTTAGTGGGAGGTATCTCCATTAAGCTTATCCACCAGTTTCTACTTAGTTAGTTAATCTCCCACTAAAAATAAAAATTACCAATTATCAACATAATTAAAAATTAACTCAAATTGCTTAAAATACTAATGGTAGTAAGAGGTAGTCTCAACAAGCCTCATATCATATGCTTGCTAGTAACAAATGGAAAATCTCAACAAGAATTCATATGTACACTTATAACGCTACAACAACATGAGATGCAATTCTAAGAGAGCACGATACAATCTTTCTCAAGAATATCATACGGATTTTTTCCTACTTCGATCCGTCGTTACGTGTTTTTCGCAAAAGACATGGGTTAGAAGAATTGTTATGAGAATCGGCTCATGTATGTAAGCTATCCCTTCTTTCCTTTTGGCATGATCCTTACGATACAAACGAAACGAGCAAATGCACAACTTTCATAAATGACTCTATTCATAGAAGTACTATAGGTGCCTATGCTCTTGATTCCCCATGTGTCTTAAAATTATATCTGTTGTTCATGGGTCTCAGAAAATACGTAAGTTGATAAAGTTTATTTCATGATGTTAATCGAAGGCATATTGATCTTATGACATACCGAAAGATCTTATTGACTTACTTCATTATGCATTGCATTCATTTATACATGTACATTGACCCATAACCACATGGCATTGTATACGCGTATATTATATGTATATGGGATATGGTAAAAGGTTATGGCATTATATACACACCACCACCTGATCAGCTGGTATACGTTGCTGATTTTGCCCACAGTGGCCGAGATGATATGATGGGATGCCCTCATAGGCCTGATGATGTTATGTACGCATATACCTTTGCATGATATGACATTTATATGCATTTTCATGACAATATAAATGTTTAATGATTCACAGAGCTATTCAAACTTATAGGTTGAGTCTTTTCCTCCATGTCTATTATATACTGCTTTCATACCTTACATACTCAGCACTTTATTTGTACTGACGTCCCTTTTGCCTGGGAACGCTGCATTTCATGTCCGCATGTCCCAATAGACAGGTTAAGAGTCCTCCAAGTAGGCTATCAGCTCAGCGGAAGGTGTGGTTCGGTCTGTTTACTCCGGAGTTTCCTATTTGGTCAGTATGATCTGGACATGTATTGATTGGTATGGCGAGGCCCTGTCCCAACCTCTACACATTTATGTACTTTTATAGGCTTGTAGACAAATGTCATGTATATGGATACTTGTATGACCTTGTTGGACTATGTTTTGAGTATACAAATTATCATGTCGATCTTATAGGCCCGTTTGTCATATGTATAAGTCGATACATCATGTTGGGTCATCCTATGTCGAGTATTTCCTCGTGTTTTATTCTAATTATCTCACAAAAGCCTCTCCAGCTCATTTACCTATGATAGTATGATATGTTACGTTGGTACTTTGTTGAGTAAGGTACCGGGTGCCTGTCGTGGACCATCAGTTTGGGTCGTGACATATAATCTGGCGGTTATGCCACAAGAATAGCCATTAACATGTTTGAACAGAAGATCAACCAACAAATATTCTCTAACATGATTCAACAAGCTCACAAAGGGAGTAGAACATAATAAAACATGATAATATGAAGCTTAGCATTCAATTCAAGTCATATAACAGCCTAATCACTACCCTGAGCATGAACAATACCCCGGTGCACGCACATGGCCTCAATCCCTCCCATGTGCGCCACTCATAGCGCTTAGCTATGACTAATAACTCAGGAAACTAGTGCCTCAACCAAGTTTAGGTAAGATGCTTACCTCAAGCAAGCCAAATCACTAGTATAAGAATTCCTTCCCGCATGAATCAACCCCCAGACGGCTCAAATCTAGCCAAAATAACTTAATAACATTAATAAAAGCCATAGAAAACAATCCTAAACAATAAAGCTATGGTCTTGATACAAATATACAAAGTCAACCAAAAAGCCAACCCCCGGATTGCACCCCGAAATACGATAAAAGTTACAATCCTCAACCAAAACGCCAACCCCGGGATTGCACCCCGAAATACGATAAAAGTTACAATCCTGATCAACCATTGAATATGAGTCCAACCATACAAATTTCATCCAATTCCGACTCCAAATCGGTGTTCAAATCCTAATTTTTCATGTTAGAAACAATTTTCCAAAATCCCTAATTTATTTACTTAGATTCACCGGTTGGACTCTAAAATCAATGTTGGAATCATGAAGAATAATAAAATCCAAGTAAAAAACACTTACTCCAATTCAAATCGCGAAAATCCCCTCAAAAATCACTCAAGTCCGAGCTCCCAATCTCAAAATATGATAAAATAACTAAACCCTCGAAATAGAGTACTTAAGGGTATGCCCAGGCATATGCATCGCGATCGCGGGACCCACATCGCAATCGCGAAGAAAAGAAACTCATCAACTCAAAACGACCCTTTGCGAATGTGACAACTTACTCGCGAACCTGATCTCTTCACCGTACAGGCTTACACGAATGCGTCTTTCCAAGTGCGATCGTGTGGCCAAAACTCCAGCCCAGCCACACGCCTCTGCGAACGCGACACCTGAGCGTGAACATGGATCATTACATCCCAAAGCTCCGCAAGCGCGACACATCTCACATGACCGTGAAGGGTAAAACCTTGCCTTCCCAAATTTTACTTCGCGATCGCGATCCTCCATTTGCAATTGTGATGAGCGCCATCTGCATCAGAAATCAATAGTCCAAAACAAAAGGGAATTGGCTCGAAACCACCCAGAAACACTCCCGCGACCTCCGGGACCCCGTCCAATCACACCAACTAACCCCTAAATATAACAAAGACCTAATCGAGGCCTCAAATAACATAAAATAACATCAAAACTACGAAATACCGATCAAGATCAAACGCTTAAGTTCATAACGTCATACTTCAAACCAAGCCTTCGATTCAAGTCTAACCAATATGGAATGAACCAAAATTTTTCTCATAAGTCCCAAATAACACAACTGAACTATTCCATCTCCTAGAACCACAATCCCCGCCTGATATCATCAGAGTCAACTCCCGGTCAAATCTATGAACCTTCTAAACCTTCAAGTTTCCAACTTTCGCCAAATAGGACCAGTTCAACCAAGGAACCTACAAATCTAAATACGGGATGTACACCTAAGTCCATAATCATCATCCGGGGCTAATGGACCAATAAAAACACTATTCTGGGATTGTCTACACATAAGTCAAACTCCGGTCAACCTTCACTACTTAAGCTTTCAACCTTGGAACTAAGTGTCCCAATTCAATCAAAAACATCCCCAAAACCAAACCAACTGCCTCCACAAGTCACATAATGGAAAATACACATATGTAAAGTACCAAATAGGGGAAACATAGCTAAAATACACAAACCAACTGGCCAGATCATTACATTCTCCCCCTCTTAAACAAACATTCATCCTCGAACGAGTCTAGAGTCATACACAGGATATCCAAAAGATGAGGATATTTGCTGTACATATCCAACTCAGTCTCCTAAGTAGCCTTCTCGACTGGCTAATCTCTCCAACGAAGCTTCAGCGATGCTATATTCTTCAACCTCAACTTTCAAACTTACCAGTCCAAAATGGCCAC
Organism: Nicotiana paniculata; assembly: GCA_005239505.1. Classification (NCBI taxonomy): domain Eukaryota; kingdom Viridiplantae; phylum Streptophyta; class Magnoliopsida; order Solanales; family Solanaceae; genus Nicotiana; species Nicotiana paniculata. The sequence goes on along the minus strand of ML349279.1, from coordinate 43,744 downwards.
TGATTTCACATCATAAGTCAAATCCTCGTCTAACTGAACCATGCTGAAGTCTAATACATATGACGGATCCCCATAGTTCTTCTGGATCATAGAAACATGAAATATTGGATGAACGCCCGATAAGCTGGGTGGAAAAGCAAGTTTGTAAGCCACCTTACCAACTCTCTCCAAGACCTCAAATGGACCAATATACTGAGGGCTCAACTTGCCCTTCTTCCCAAACCTCAACACACCCTTCATGGGCGAAACTCTAAGTAGAACCTACTCACCCACCATATATGCCACATCACGAGCCTTCATGTCAGCAAAACTCTGTTTCATGGACTGTGTTGTACGAAGCTGCTCCAGAATCAACTTGACCTTCTCCAAAGCATCTCGAACTAGATCAGTGCTCAACAACCTGGCCTCCCCAGGTTCAAACCAACTAATCGAAGAACGACATTGCCTCCCATATAAGGCCGCATACGGAGCCATCTGGATACTCGACTGATAGTTGTTGTTGTAGGTTAATTTACTCTGCTAAGGGTAAAAACAGGTCCTAATGACCCCTTAAATCAATGACACATGCTTGTAACATGTTCCACAAGATCTGATTAGTACACTTGAATTGACCATATCTCTAGGATGAAATGATGTACTCAACTCGACCTGTGTGCCCAACTCAAGTTGCAGTGCTCTCCAAAAATATGATGTAAACTAAGTACCTCGGTCCGAGATAATAGACATGGGCACAACATTAAGGCAAACAATCTCTCGAAGATAAATCTAAGCCAGATGTTCTAAAGAGTAGGTAGTTGTGACTGGAATGAAGATTATAGACCTGGTATGTCTGTCCGCAATGACCCAAAACTCATCAAATCTCCTTAGGGTTCGTGGAATTCCAACTACAAGATCTATAGTGATATGCTCCCACTTTCACTCCAGTATATATATCTAACCGTTGAAGCAAACCACTAGTTCTCTGATGCTTAAACTTCACCTATTGATTGTTCAAACACTGTGAAACTACTAAATAATATCCTTGTTCATCCTCCAGCACCAATTATGCTGCCTCAAATCATGGTACATCTTCGCGGCACCCGGATAAATGGAATACCGCGAACTATGGGCCTCCTCAAGTATCAACTTTCACAAACAATCCGTATGTGGCACAAAAATCTGGCCCTGAAGCCTCTATATTCATCATTAATCTTAACTTCCTTAGCATTAACGTGATGCACCATGTCCCTAAGGACAATCAAGTGCGGATCATCAAACTAACGCGCCTTGATGCGCTTAAACAAGGACGATGAAGATACAACAGAATCAAAAACCCTACTATGCTCCACAATATCCAACCTCACGAACCTGTTAGCCAATGCCTGAACATCTAAAGCTAATGATATCTTCCCAAATAAATTAAAAGAAAGACACCCCATGCTCTCCACCTTCCTACCCAAAGCTTCGACCTGCATATTAGCTTTTCCCTGATGATCAATAATGTTGATATCATAGTGTTTAAATAGCTCTAACCACATCCGTTGCCTCAAGTTCAAATCCTTCCCACTGACTGATGTTGGAGACTCTAGTGATCCATGAACACATCACAAGACACACCATAAAGATAATGCCTCAAAATCTTGAGCGCGTGAACAATGGCTACTAACTCCAAATCATGTATTGGGTAGTTCTTATCATGGGGCTTCAATTGACGCGTAGCATAAGTAATCACTCTACCACCCTGTATCAACATACACCTAATGCCAGCCAGTGAGGCATCACAATAAACTATATAAGAACTCAATCCCGCTGAAAAACCAGAATTGGAGCTATAGTCAAGGTAGTCTTGAGTTGATATAGATGAAAACCCCTCCAAAGAATGGCGATAATATCCAGCCAACGCTAGGAAACTCCGAATCTATGTAGCGGTAGAAGGCTTGGGGCCAACTCTTAACTGCCTCGATCTTCAACGGATCCACCTTAATCCCCTCACTGATTATCACGTGACCGAAGAATGCCACCGAGTCTAACTAGAACTCACACTTGGAGAATTTAGCATATAGCTTCTTCTCCCTCAAAGTCTAGAGCACGATCCTCAAGTGCATCTCATGCTCCTCTCAGTTGCAAGAATAAACAAATATATCATCAATATATACAATGATGAAGGAATAAAGATAATACCAAAATACGTATTTCATTAAGCGGATGAAAGTTGATAGGGCATTGGTGTAAGGTCCCATAAATGTTCTCCAGGAGTTTAAGTTTTTATGGTGCCAAGGTAAGCTAATGTGCCACTGTATGATTTTTGGATTGTGCAATGCATCATGGAGTTGGTAGAATAATTTTAACAAAATAACGATTTTGTGGTCCATCATGCTATAGCTAATCTATTCAGCTGACCGCAGAAGCACCACAAAATGATTGAGAAGTAACTCAAAATTTGAAGACCATTTTGTGGCCTTTCTGTTGGCCGAAGATCCATTTTGCTACTGCAAAATTGCTCGCGGATCTAACCATACCCAACCTAGAATTTGAAAACCATTTTGTGGCCATTCTGCTAGGCGCAAATCTGTTCTACTACTGCGGAATTGAAATACAATTTTGTTGGCAATTTTGTTAGCCAAAGATCTATTCTGCTACCACAGAATTGCCTCACGCAACTGACATCGAAGGGTTATTTTTGGAAATTTTCAAATCTGACTCTATTTTGATATAAGGCTTTAGAGGGTCATTTTTAAGGTTATAACTTGATTTTTTAGAGTGAGACTACCAATTTAGAGAGAGAGAGAGGGAGAAGCTATAACAATTCAACACTCCAATTCTTGCTAAAACCTTGGGAATTCAAGAGGGAAACTCGCAAGACCTTCTACTTACAAGGTAAGACTTCATACCTAGATTTTATGCAAAGTTTAATAATGGGTTTAAGTAGGATGTTATCATGGTGGGGATTATGGGATTTTTATAGGAAGCCATAATCCCTCAATCTCAAATTATTGAAGCCATAAGCCCTCAATCTCGCATTTGGGAGTATGTGAAGACTATGAAATTTAATTTGGTGGGCTTAAAGAAAATGGTTGGGCATGAATGTGACTAATGATAGTTTATGGGTGTTGTAGGGATATTGTATATTGGTTAGCTGCTTGAAAATTCATGGCAGGGGTAGAGTAATTTATATTATGGGACCTTGTAGTCGATTTCACATATTAGATGTTTGGTGAAATGCCAGAAAGGGCTAAATCTAAGAAGACTTCCTAATTATGGTTATATTTGGTTATGTTTATATAGATTGAGGTTTCTAGAAGTGTGGAATGTTGTATTAACTCTAAGGGAAAGCTTAATTGAGGTATGTTGACTAAACCCCTTTTCTAGAATCGGAATCCATGAGTTCCTCGTAAGTTCCAAATGTGGTTGTTTAAACTTCTATTCCTTTTGTTCCAAATTTCTACAATGATTGAAATGATTAAATGTTTATATGCAGTCATGATCAAATTTCCCCTATCGTGTTATGCTCCGCTTCTGTGGAAATTTTTCCAAATACGGTTGTTGTAACTAATGCATAGGATTTGAATCAATGTTCAATTGTAAATTACAATGCGCTCCTTTGTAAGTGTTTCCAACGTATTTGAGTTCTTACATACTTATGAGTTAAAGCTAAAGACATCATGCTCCTCTTTGGGAAAAGGATTCCGAGAATAAATGGTGTATTAATCACTTAAGATTCTAACTTGTGTTTCAATTGCCAATCATTATGCTCAACTCTTTGAAGGAAATTCAATGTATTTAAATCACTCATTACTAATGAACTTAAAGCTATGCTTTTCGGAATGTCTATATATTGATATTTATGATAATTATCATTGGATGTAAAGAAACAAAAGTGTTAAATATGAAATGCGGCCATCGTGCCATGAATGAAGAACATTATGTATGGCCAAGAGTGCCAACAAAATGAAGATGTTGTAAATGGTTAAAAGTGCTATGAAGCTATATATGGTATAAAAGTTTATGAAATGAGTACATTTATATTTCTATTTGCTTTGTATACAAAAATATTTTTGGGAGTATCATTAGAGAGCCGAGGAAGGATGGGTTGTAAAGGCCCACACCTGAAACTACACATATCAGTGTATGAGTTTATTGAGAGATGAATTCTCGTGGTGTATTTTATTGAGATTATTTCCCTTAATAGGGATGAGGTGATTGCTAGAAAAATTTGATGTCAACTCACACGACATATGTGGGGAGATGTCCTAGCTGATCGGGTGGTGATTGGACGCCATGTCGCACCCATGGTGGTTCATCCTTCTTATTATTGTATTTGATTCTCATCATAAGTCGGTCCATACTCATTCGTGGAGAGATGACTTAGCCGAGCGACCTGTGATCGGACTCCATGCCTCGTGCATAGTGAGATGATCGGTAGCTAATGATCTCCCAACCAAATTTGTTAATACTTAATTAGAATTGATTATATTTTAACTTGGCATTTAGTATTACTTGAGTTCTTTATTGACTCCATATTTACCTCTTTTTATGTTGGTACTCTACTCCATGAGAGGGTATTTAGATTTACGTACTAGTACTAATCCATATGTTAATGTTCCTTTTGCCAGAGGCGCTTCATCTTTGATGGATGTAGGTGGTTTGTCAGCAGGCACCTTTGACCCCCGCTAGCAGTTACCTTCTACTCAACAGATTTTGGTGAGCCCTAATCTATTTCGACGCCTTATGTCACTTGATAATGTACATTATGTTTTGAGGTATAGTCGAGGCCTTGTCACCGGCACTTTCATACTACTCTTTTGTTACACTTAGAGACTCCGTATACATGTTGTAGGTGGTGTTCTATTTGGAGTAATGAACTAGAAATGTTGTAGTTGTCAAACATATTTACCCCTCGTAGCTATGAACTTGTAATATTTTGGAAATTATAAATGAAGCTCATATAAGTAACGGAAAATGGGTGTGGTACACTTTACTCTTCTCATGTCTATTTCTTGTTACTGATTTTTAAATTGTTCATGGGTAAGGTTGGGTAGAAGGCAGCAAGTAGGCTTCTTGACTGGGATGTCAGAGTCATGCGCCTGTTGCGCTCCCCAATCTACGGGTGTGACAATTGGTCAGCCCAAAAGACATCACCAAGAACCCAAAATACCCATAACGGGTTCTGAAAGTCGTCTTAGGAATATCTGAAGCCTTGCTCTTCAACTGATGGTACCCGGGTCTGAAGTTAATCTTCGAAAATATCCTAGCAGCCTGAAGCTATTAAAATAAATCATCAATACGCGGTAGTGGATACTTGTTCTTGATAGCAATCTTGTTCAGCCTATAGTCAATGCACATCCTCATGAACCATCTTTCTTCTTCAGAAATAGTACCGGTTTACCCCAACGTGACACACTAGGCTTGATGAAACCTTTATCAATCGAATCTTGTAATTGTTCCTTCAATTCCTTCAATGTTGTTGGTGCAATGAGATATGGTGGAATAGAGATGGGATGAGTGCCCAACACTATATAAATACAAAATTCAATATCTCTGTCGGATGGCATGCCCGACAGGTATACAGGAAACACATCTAAGAACTCCCTTACTACTGGAACTGACTCAACAGTAGGAGTATCAGCACTAACATTTATCACGAAGGACAATTACGCCAAACACCCATTCTCAAACATTTGTTAAGCCTTCACAAATAAAATCACTCTAGGTGGAGTGTGACCAAGCGAACATCTCCAGTCCAACCTAGGAAGCTCTGCCATTGCCAACGTCACCGACTTAGTGTAAAAAACAAGAATAATGTGGTAAAGAGATAACTTTCCGTACAAAAAATAACCTCAAAATCAACCATACTGAGCAATAAAAGATCAACTATTGTCTCATAACTCCCATTGATAATCACACAAGATCAGTATACACAATCTACCATAATATAATCACCCATCGGTATAGATACATGGACATGAATATCAAGAGAATCATGTGGCTTATACAAATAATGAGCACAATACGATGACACATAAGAATAAGTGGAACCAGGGTTAAATAATACTGATGCATCCCTATGGCACACTGAAACAATACCTATGATCACGGCGTTAGAAGCAATTCCCTCTAGCCTGGTAGAAAATGCATAGCAACGGGCCTGTACCCCACCTGACTGAGCTCCCCCTCGAGGGTGACCTCGAAATGATTGAGCCTCACTCCTAGATAGTTTTTCGGGTGGTTTATCTACTAGTGCTATAACCATTATGTGTGTACTCCGATGTAGTGCAAACTCTGAAGTTTGGGGCAATCCTGTTACACCCTAGAGTTTCTTATGTGAAAGTACGTCGTAAGTCAATTGACATAAGTTATGAAATGAGATCATATTTGAAAGTACAAAAAGTAGTTAATCATGTTACCATGGAGGTTGAAAATATTTAAGATCATGGACAACAAGTGCCAAGAGGGTTGGAAGGCTTAGAAGCTAAACAAATTGAAGAAAATAAGTTTCGTCTAAAGTCGACAAGTTGGGAATGTTATAACATGTACTTTTGGGGTGATACTAGGGTGCTCAAAATTATAAGGAGGTTATGTTATGATTTATTATTATCTTATTATAGTCGCGTGTTATGTTTTGAGATCAAGCGAGTTGTGCAACAAAAGTTGGTAAATATCATCACAAGTTACATTCATAACTATACTGAAATATAGGTCAAATATAGCTGAGCTTTTCTCCCGTCATACTTAGTATTAAGGGATTATATACCTTCAAAATTCAATATCTACGATTCTATTTTCTAGCGCATTAAACCTTTCATCGATACGACATAGGAGTAGAGAGATATTTGCAGTTTCGCGAGACTGCACAGACATCATAAGTGACAAGTAGGTGTGTCACTAAAGATTTTTGAGCGATACATATCGTGTGTTATATGAGGTATTATTGGGATATATTATATATCAAATTTAAGGTCTTTGAATTTAGTTTCCAATTCTCTTAAACGTTAGTTCATACGACATCCGGATAAAAAGATATAAGCATCCAAAGATGGGCCAATGCGAAGGTGCCAAGCTAGCACCTCTTTGACTTTTCAAAAGTTTATATATTGGTTTTAGATCGTCTCTATCTTCATTTTTACATACATCCCGATCATAGAGCACCATAAAAACCTATCTTAAGCTTTTCTCAAGGTTTTCAAAGAATATTAACATCCGGTGTACGAAATCAAGAAGCGATAACATTAGAACGATCCCTACGATGTAAGTATCACTATATCGCCTTTGTTTTTCTTTGTAGTTTGCATTTTGGAAGGTACTTAATAGTTAATAAAACGTCTACTTTATGTATTTAAGCTTTAAATATCAAGGAAACTTGATAAATTCATTTCCTAATAGTTAGAACTCACGGGAGGGTGATTGGAAGCCGCGAGTTCGAGTTATTTGATTTTGGGCTGTCTATTTTGCTTTTGGGCTGTCTATTTTGCTGTTGTTTTATGGATTTTTGGAGGATAAAATGTGTGGATAAACACCACATAATGATGGAGTCGTTGGCTGGTCATTCGTCATTACATTTTTAGGTTGTTTGACACTACTTTTTTTGTCATTTTATGTATGAAGTGATTAGGGTGTGTAGGCTGTTTTGTGATATATTGTGGTGGAGATAAGGTTGGGAAATAATAAGGACATGTTTTTATTTTTTTTTCTTGGTGTTGTTGGTATATGGTATCGGAGGAGGGCCTTGTTACAGGGGAGATGCTGCCCAAATTTACGTAACCGAGCTACTAGCTTAAGTTATAGACTTGCCTTTGCTCAACATTGATTTTGAGTCTCCTTATGCTATGATAGATTGAGTTGACTTGTTTGAAGAGTTTCTTGGAAGGTATTAAGGACTCAAATTGGTTAAGGTATGTTAAGGAACTTCCTTCTTTCTTTTTTCATGATCTAAAGTGAAATAAACGTACACAATACACTAATTCATAACGGATCTACTCCTAGAAACTAAGGTTGTCCGTGTTGTTATTTACTTATAAATTTATTCTAAGCAAGTACATATGATCCTTGAATCCTACTGAGGTTCATATTGATGGTATGGGTGTCCATAATGTTAATCGAAGGTGCAACTACCTTAAGTTACTCAGAAAGGTTTAGAGCGTGATTCCATGAGTCCAGCATGCATTATATATGTATCTACTTTACTCTACTGAGACACGCTATAGTCAGCCGGGTACGGCACCTATTGTGCAACCACTGATCATTTAGATTTATCGAGCTCCACGTGGCCAGGTATGATTCTACCGAGCCTTATGATGGCCGGGTACGTTTTACCGAGTCCTCTTCGAGGCCAGGTACGATATGATGATGATGCCCACAAAGGCGGATGTTTTTAAAATATTATGTATATATATGTATCATGCATTTTATGTCACTATCTCTCAGAGGCACTCAGATGCTACAGGTTGTATCTCTTATATCTCTCTTTACATTACTGTTCTTATTTATGCTTTTCTGCCTTACATACTCAGTACTTTATTCGTACTAATGTCCCTTTTGCCTGGGGACACTGCGTTTCATGCACGCAAGTCCCGATAGACAGTTTGAGAGTCCTCCTAGTAGGCTATCAGCTCAGCGGAAGGTGTTGATGCACTCCAGTTTCTCTGGAGTTTCCTATTTGGTCAATATGATTTGGAAATGTATATATTGGTAAGGCGGGGCCCTGTCCCGACCTTTATGATGTTTATATACTCTTAGATAGTTGTAGACAGATGTCATGTATATGGATACATGTATGGCCTTGTGAGCTTATGTTTTGAGCTTACAAATGATCATGTCAGCCTTATGGGCCCGAATGTCACATGTATAAGTTTCTATATCATGTTGGGGTGTCCTATGTCTAGCATTTCCTTATGTTTTATTTTGTTTATGTCATGATGACCCTTTTGGAACATTTACCCATGATAGTATGATGAGAAAGATATGTTACATTGGTACTCGATTGAGTAAAGTACCGGGTGCCCATCGCAGACTCCGATTTGGGTCGTGACAAATCCCTCTTAAGAAGAATCAAGTCTCCACACTCGAAATAACCCTTCCTCTGATGAGGCTGTTGACCTTGCAACTGCTCTTGATAACCCGAAAATATTCCTATGGAACCCTGAGTAGATGAGGCACAGTAAGAACTATGTGCCATAATTGCACTAAATGATGATATAATTTGGTGGGCACTGTATGAACTATGGCAACTAATGAACCACAGGGAATTTGATGAGCTTCCTGAGCTGGCCTAAAAGGATTACCTCTATTTTAATGTGACTGGCCTCCAGACGAGGATCCACCAAAATCACCCGAACCATGGGTCCTCTTGGCCTTCCGCTCTTCTCTCTCAAGCCTGCAAACATGCTCTAAGTGTCTAACAATCTCGACCACCTGGTCAAATGTAGCATACGTCTCAGAATCTCAGGCCATACCATATTATAGACCATAGTTGAAGTCATTAATGAACCTCCTGATCCTCTCCCTCTCAGTAGGGACCAAAAACAATGTGTGACATGCCAATTCTATGAATCTCATCTCGTACTTGGTCACAGTCTTCCCCTCCTGGTGTAAAAGCTCAAACTCCCTATGCAACTCCTCTCTGTGAATTTATGGGAAAAACATATCTAAGAAAAGAATTGAGAATTGATGACATGTGAGTGGTGCTGCACCAGCTGGTTTGCCTTACTCATAGGTCTGCCACCACCTGTAGGCTAGACTTGTCAGCTAGAAGGTAGTAGAGTCGACTCCATTGGATTCCATAATACCCGTTGTGCGTAGAATTCAATGACACTGATAAAGAAAAACCTAAGCATCCTCTGACTCTCATCCACCCAACTAGGGAGGGTGAAGTCTCTGAAATGTCTCTAATGTCTTCTGTTCCTCATCAGTCAAGGATAGTCCAACCTCCGCCCTAGCTGTCACAACTGGCTGAGCTGGCAAAAGCCCTAGTGTATGATAACCTTGAGCTAGCTACTTTTGGTGTATGAGCTGGGGGAGTTGATGATTGGTGATTTTAACATTTATTTTAGTCTTTATTCTTTAACTATTATTTCCTTTAATTATTAGAGGAGGTGATTTATGGCGTGTATTGCTAGATTTGCATGTAAGGTAAGTCTTGAAAAGAATTAAAATCAAATGAATTGGAATTAAACAAAAGAGAGTTGAAGTAGTGAAATTCCTTCAATGACCTTGCATTTGCAAAATAATGTTCGCTTTTGTGAGTTCGCATCTGCGAGTAGAGGGCCACATATGCGAAATTGCTAATCTTCCACTAGGATCGCACCTGTAGTTATTTTTGTTCTCTAATGTTTCCAAACGGATTATCTAACTCCAGTTCTCTCCCATTAACTTATAAATAATCTTGGAAAAGGTAATTTGGGGTTGGGAAAGATTAATTAACATGAACTTGAGGTATTAACCCTCACTTTATAGATTTTACCTAGAGATAGAATTGAACTACTTCTTGCTATATTCTGGTGCTCTTAATCTCTTAATTATTTTAGGATAATGCAATTAGGCAGTCTTGCTAGTCTTCAGAAGAAGCTAATATAGAATTAATATATGAGGCTAATTAACACAAACTCACTCATAGTTGTAAAGTAGTGAGATACATTGGATCATTACTTGAGTGAAATTTTCCTTGTATCTATGATTGTAGTCATTGATCATTTTACTTACTTTCTAGGTTAGTTTACATTTTTGCATTTATTTATAAATATTTTATCAAAACCTTTTTAAGTGTTTGGCTTAGCATAATAAACGATAATTCTCTTACATTGCCTATTCGCCTACAAATTGTTCTCTGAGGTATTCGAACCAGGCTTATAGTTGGGTATATTATATTGCATGTGACCGTATCCTCTAACTTTTGAGTAGTGGATTCGGACGTCATAAAAAATGACGTCGTTGCCGGGGAATACTTTGGCGCATTTAGGTTGTTTGAGAAGTAAGCGTACATGCTTTGGTCCAAACTTGTGAATATTTGTATAGTTATCTTTCTTATCTTTGTTTATTTTCTTTTTTGGTTTCTTAAGTTTTTAAAATTGCATCACATAATGAAAACTGGTCGGATGGTAGTTGTTTATACTTTGATGACCCCTTGTCCCTATTGTTGAGGACCACACTCGTGGCAAAGTTGTTTAAATTCTCCCGGGGGCGGATTGTGCGCACAATCTCAAACCCATGAGTGGAGTATATGTGATAGGTGTGGTGATCAAAATGGTCACTAGGCTAATTGTGCTTATTTCCCCGTCCCTTCCCCGAACCTCCGCTATGAAAATTCTACTTTTTGTTGTGATAATTGTAGGGATATGGAGGTGGAAGAAATTGAGCATCGTAAAAATGGAGAGTTCAAGCTCGTGATGGAATTCATACTTGAAGGAGAAAACAAAAAAGCCTTGGGGGAGCTTTTGGAAAATAGTCTCCAAAATGATTTGGCGCTTGAAAGTTTGAACTCAAAAATCGGAAAAATTCTTCCAGCTTTACAGGTCCAAAAAGCCTCGGAAGTGGATGATATCCAAGAAAATCCCTTAGAGGGTGAAGCCAAAAATCCTTCTTTTGGCAATTGATCAAAATCAAGAAGAATTCTCAAATCCTCAAAATGAGAGATTAATGCTCATGTTGGGGGACACCGTGAAAATGAGGTGAAGCACAACTTGGAACTCGAGTACTTGAAACAAGTACTAACTCAAAAGTATTAGAATATCTCCATCTTAGAAGATCAAACAAAATCATTGGTTGAGGCTCATAATGCTCACCGACTTGAGACTGTGGAAAGAGGTCATGAAGAGTCCAACTTCGAGGAAGAAAGTGAGCTTCATTTTGAGGAATCAAGAATTGAACATCCGCCAACCAACTCCATCTTTGTTGGTGATGCCGAGAAAAATATAGAATTAGAGTCAACCAGTGTAATTAAAAATATGGGTGAAGTTGACTCTAGTTTGGGGGAAAAGAGGAAGTCAAAATTCGGGAAAAATTGCAATGATATCACATTCCAAGATTTCTCAACATTGGAGTTGTATGGTGATATGGGAATTGAAATACATGAATAAATGAGGGATTGTGAAGAAGAAAGGCAAAGGCCAAACATTTTACAATTTGAAGGCACAAGAAGGCAAAATAGCATTCCTCACATAAGAGCCAAAAAATGCAAAATGAAGCAAATGGCATTCAGTTTTTTCATCTACTTACCACCCGCTGCCGCTCGTGGTCACAAGCTTGAATCTAAGTTAGGTACCACATATATATCCTCCAAGTGTAGAGAAAAGTGGTGAAGTTGGTGTTCTTCATTTTTGATATTTTCCTTTTTAGAATAGTTTATTATATTATTTTTGACTAATCTGCAAAGTTTCAGATTATTTGGAGTTGAATTGAGAAATTTGAGGTATTGGAATAAGCCAAAGTAGTGGCTGCCCAATTCTGTGCATTAGCTATCTGGAGTAACCGCATCTGCGGAGATATTCTCACAGATGCAGAACTGCAGAACAGACAACCTTGTCGCAGGTGCAAGCAAATCGCAGAAATGGATCGTTCATTGCAAAAACGCTGACATAGAAGCACTTAAGTTTCTTCAGAAGCGGCCTGTCGGGTGTGTTTAAAGAACTAGACCTTCATTCATCTAATAAAACTCTTACCCCTCTTCCACCAAAATATAACTCCTCTCATCTCTCAAACATTATGTTGATCTCACTCAAGTACGTGCACAAAGGCAACCCAAGTATGATATTCATCTCTCCTCTACTTCTCTTTTTTTCTTCTCTCATTTTCCTCTACTACTTCTCCATGGCCGAATTCCTACAATCCCTTTTCCGCTCTCGATAATTGTTTGTGTTAGGGCGAGGGAAATTTGTAGAGTGTAGTTGTGTGTGGTGCTGTTGAATAATGATGAGAGGATTGACAGTTTTTGGGATGTTTAAACCCCTAATGAACACCGCAGAAGCGAGGAAAGGGCTGCAGATGCGTCCTCGCACGTGCGATGTCTCTTCTGCAGGTGCGATTTTTTGTTCGACAGTGAAAATCCACAAAAGCGAAGAAATTTTCGTAGAAGCAGAACCGCACCTGCGGTGCCTTTTCCACGGGTGCGATGACTTTGCAAATTTGGCTTGCTAGGCCCGTTTGGCTTGATACTTTGGCCTAATTGCATTGTTTTGAATTGTTTAACATTATTTTAATGCCCGACTAGCTTGGTTTTGATAATTTAGGTACTTTAAACACCAAAATTGGACCCAGACATGAATGAAAGCACATTATCTTGAAATTGAAGATGAGGTTATGGAGAAACAATTTGACACTAATTGCTGTATGTCTGCTGATTGTCATCACCGATACTAGGTCAAATTTCTTACAAAGAAGGTCCTACTTGAAAAGGGGATCTCCGAGGATAAATTGGCCGAGCTACTTCCAGATTTTTATGGACGTCTATAGACTAGCAACTTGTCTTGTTTTATTCATACTCCGTGTGACGCCAATGAGGAAAGGGTATGTGAGTTTTGTGCAAACCTTCAGCGTAAAAACTTCAACGACCCACAACTCACCATAAGAGGCAAAATAGTGAGGTTTGGACCTAAGCAAATCAATGATGTTCTAGGGCTTCTGGACCATCCACTTGAGCCTGTACATGGAAAATATACACGATCTAATGGAGAGTGGCTAGCAGCTAAACTTTATCCCCCAGACAAGAGAGCAAAGTGGTCAAATAAGAGGAAGGGTTTAAAATTTATTGACTTCACAGTTGAGGCCAAGATGTGGCTTTACATCATCGGTAACAGAGTCTAACCTTGTGGTAATTTCTTTGATGTTTCATATGTCAGGGACTTGGTGATCGCAAGAGATTTGATGGAATTCATGTGAATGGTTATTATATCATTTAGGAGCTAAGAGAATTCTTGCTAAAAGACAGTCTCGGCTTGATGTTCCCTTAATTGATCATAGAGTTGTGCCAGCGGGAAGATGTTGATGAGTATAACACCGATCATTGGTTACCAGCCGACGAACCCTTTTATCCATTGAGAGTAATGGGAGAGGATAGTGCAGTAAAGAGTAAGAAGAGGAAATCACCATAGTTGACGGACCAGAGTCCTCCATGCTGAACTCCCAGCTTTTCTCCATTTGCGACTTAGTGTCACAGTTCCCTGCTGGACCCTCACACTCCCAGCCTAGGCCTAATTATTTTACTAAAGAAGAAATAAAGACATACTTGGAGGCCAAGAAAAAACAGGTAGAGTGTAATGACCTGGCCGGTCATTTTGAATATTTTAGCCCCATTCCCTTATTTATTGCCTCTGCTATGTTATATTGCGGTTATGTGACTTGTTGGTGTGGTTGGTTTAGTTTCGGGAAAGTTTCAGAGTGAAATGAAATAGTCCCTAAGTTAGAGATTTAAGTTGAAATAGTTGGCCGGAGTTTGACTTTTGTGTAGACAACTCCGGAATGGAGTTTTGACGGTTCTGATAGCTCCGCATAGTAATTTTGGACTTAGTAACGTGTTTCGATATTGATTTGGAGGTCTTTACGTCGTTTCGGCTTGAATTAGCGGAAGCTAGAAAGTTGAAGGTTTGGAAGGTTGAGAAGTTTGACACGGTGTTGATTTTATTGATATCAAGGTCATATTTTGATTCTAGAAGTTAGAATAGGTCTGTTATGTCATTTATTACTTGTGTGCAAAATTTGAGGTCAATCGGAGTTGTTTTGGTATGATTCGATGTTAGTTTTGGAAATCAGATGTTCATAATTTCTATTGGCTTGAACTGAGTTGCGATTTGTAGAATTGATGTTATTCAATGTGATCTTTGGCCTCGAATAGGTCCGTTCTGTATTTTGGAACTTATTGGTATATTTGGACGAGGTATCGGGGGTCCCGGGGATTAATCGAATTGGAATCAGATCATTTTTGACTTGATTGAATTGTTGAGGCTGACGTTGTTCTGGTGTCATCGCACCTGCAGAGGGTTTCACCGCAGGTTCGTGGTGGCTCATCACAGAAGTGGAGGGCGTGCGGACACCTGGTCACAAAGGCGCATCTACAGGCGCGACAAATCTTCCGCAGAAGCGGACCTTAGAGGGAATTGTGAAGGACTGTAGGTGCGATCAAAATCTACATAGAAGCGGGCTCGCAGAAGCGAGCAACCATCTGTAGAAGCAAATGAGGCTAGTCATAAGTGAAGGCCGCGCATGTGAAGGAAATTCCACATGTGTAGAGCTGCAAATGCGGCTGAGGGCTAGAAGATGCAAGATCGCGGGGAAGAAAAAGGTGAGTTCGTGGGTTTAATTTCATTATTCATCTTTTGACCTAGAGAGCTCGGTTTGTGGTGATGTTTCAAGGAAATCATTAGGGTAAGTGATTCTAACTCGGATTTGGCTATTATACATGAACCAAACGTTATTTTTCTCAGTTAATTAGTGATTTGAGTTGGAAAATTTTGAAAAACAATTTCATAGACCAAATTTTGGGAATTTAAAAGGTGATTTGAGGTTGGATTTCAGTAATTTTTGTATGTCTAGACTCGTTATCGAATGGGTGTTCGGATTTTGTAAGTTGGGTCGGGTTCCGAGATACGGACCCGGATTTGACCTTTTGAGTTGACTTATTATTTTTCTTTAAAGATTGCAACATTATTGTTCGAAATTGTTTCCGATCGTTTGTATTTATGGTATAAAGTTGTTTTGGCTAGATTCGAGCCATTCAAAGTAGGATAATCATGAAAAAGTATTACTAGGGGATTGCGGTAGCGTGTTTTAAGGTAAGTATCTTGCCTAACTTTGTGTAGGATAATTACCCCTTAGGATTGGTGATGTTTTGTGTTAATTGTGGTATGTGGAAGTCGTGTATGCAGGGTGATAAGTGTGTACACGGGCTACATGTGGTAATTGACCGATTTTTGCCATGTAGATTCTTTCCATGCCTTTAATTGAGCTACCATAACATGTTATATTCATCATCGTTAGTCTATATTCACATGCTTCACTTGACATTACATGCTTAGTTGAAGTTATTGTTCCCTCAATTCCTTATTCATTATTTAACTGTTGAGTTCCTTAACTTGAAGTTGTTATTTCTTGGAATATCTTATTGTTGAATTACGGTGTTGAAGTTATAAAGTTCGTGATTCACATTGAGGCAAAATACGTAAATTTGTTGAAATACAATTTTCTTGTTGAGTTATTCACTTTTGGTTGCTATTGTTGAGACCCTTGTAAATATTGTATTTGAGCCATGGGCTATTCATTGTGGAAACACTATTATTGTTGACTTCTTTGGCAAGTTTTGGTATTGGGAACTTGAGGTGCATTTTGTGATATGTTGTGATATTGATATACATGTGGTGGTATAAGGAGTAGGGTTGAAACGCATGCAATGAGATGAGGTGGGCTAGATACGCGTGCTGCTAGTAGGGGAACTACATGAATCCACGCGGTGTAATAAGGTGGGCTAAAACGCAGGTAACTATTTCGGAAAAATGATTTTCAAAATTAAATGTAGGGCTCCCGCAGTGATATAAGGAAAAATTGTTATTTGATTTGTGAAATGAGACTACAAGGTGGTACCTCGGTAGTGATTCTTGTTGATACAATTAATTTACATCACTTGTGTTTTTGTTTTCATCATTTCCTTCGCATTCTTATTATGTGTTTCTTCGGTGATGCCTTAATTTCCTTAGTCTCAGTGTAGCTATTTTTGTTATATTTCTTCCTTGTATCATATCTCATGTTTTCATTATCATACTATACTATACCTGCTCAATTTCTTTAATTATTCCAGTAGGTGTCTTTACCTGACCTCGTCACTACTCTATCGAGGCTAGGCTTGATACTTACTGGGTACCATTGTGGTGTACTCATAGTACGCTTCTGCATATATTTTTGTGCAGATCTAAGTACTTCATACCAGCCTAGGCTTCAATGAGTCGAGCTTTGACCGGGGAGTTCAAGGTATACATGTCGGCATCCGCAGGCCTCGGAGTCACCCTCTATCTATTTCTATTTCATTCTTTTTTTTATAGATACTGATGTATAGGGATGTTTACTACACTCGCGTAGGGCTTGTGACTCGGTATCACCAAATTTTCGGAGTTATGTTTAGATGTGTTGCAGAGTCCTTTTTATGATAGCTATTGGTTTAATTGAAATTTTTATTACTATTTCAGTTAAATTCTATATGTATGCTAGGCTTACCTAGTCGTAGAGACTAGGTGCCATCGCGACATCCTATAGAGGGATATTGGGGTCATGACAAGTTGGTATCAGATCTCTAGGTTCATAGGTATTACGAGTCATAAGCAGGTTTAGTAGAGTCTCAAGGATTGGTATGGAGATGTCTGTATTTATCTTCGAGAGGCTATGGAACTGTTAGGAGAACTTCACTTCTTTGATTCCTTATTGTGTGAATTTGTTAACTTCAAAATTCTGAATCTTTGTCTTTATATTATCTCATAGAGGTGAGGACACGCACCATTGGATCCAACGATCATACACCTGCGCCCCCTACTAGAGCTGCGAGAGATCTGGGCCAGGGCAGAGGCTAAGAAGGGGCACGTGGTGCAGCCAGAGCACCTGCCCAAGCTGCGAAGAGGAGCCACCAGTAGCTCCAGATGGGGGGCAGGCACCTGAGGTGCCTGCTGCTACTTATGTACTCTAGGGGACCCTCCACCAGTTCTTGAGCATGTTTGGTACTATAACTCAGGCGGGGTTGATTCCACTTTCACCAGCCACATCTCAGGCTAGGGGAGGAGCACAGACTCAAGTGTTTCGTACCCTAGTGAAGTGGGTCCATGTTGACCAGGTCCTAGAGGTTATACCAGTGCAGCCGATTGTCCCAGTTCAACCCGAGGATAGGATATCAACATCTGAGGACGAGCAACATAGAGACGAGAGGTATAAGAAGTACTACCCTCCTACTTTCAACGGCCTAGCTACAGAGGACACACAGTGTTTTCTAGAGTAGTTCCACTGTATTCTCCATACCATGGGTATAGTGGAGCCGAGCAGGTTTGCTTCACTACTTTCCAGCTGTTGGGACCAGCATACTAGTGGTGGCAAGCTTATGAGGAGGGTATCCCTGCCGAGGAAACTTCACTCTCATGAGCTTAGTTTTTAGAAATGTTCCAGAGAGAGTTTGTTCCCTAAAGCCTTCGGGATGCATGGCGCGCAGAGTTTGAGCAGTTGCACCAGGGTGTTATGACTGTGTCAGAGTATGCTATCAGGTTCAGTGAGTTGTCTAGACATGCACCTGCATTGGTTTCCACAGTTAGAGAGCGAGTATGTCGATTTATCAGGGGGCTCAACTATGATATTAGATTCATCATGGCTCAAGATTTGAATACAGGTACTCCATATCAGCAGGTGGGAGATATTGCACGGAGATTGGAGGGTATGCGGAGCCGGGAGAGGGAAGACGGGGAGACAGGGAGGCCAAGAGGCCTCGTGATTGTAGCGGATTTAGTGGTGCCCGTACCCCAGTTGAAGCTCATCATCGTAGAGGCTGTGTGAGTTGTCAAGTTCATTCAGCACTTCCACCCTCTAGTGGTACTCTGGCTACTCCCATATCCCAGGTTGTCCATTATACACTGCCACTGTCTAGTACATCTCCTGCACGGGGTGCTTTCAATGGTCAGTACCGTCGACCAGGCCTGAACTAGTTTCAGCAGCCACATCCTTCGAGAGGTTACTTTAAGTATGGTGATACTCTTCATATGGTGAGGGACTACCCCAGACTCAAGAGGGGTGCACCTCCACCGACTACTCAGGCTCCACATATTTCAGAAGGTGTGGTTACTGCTCCACCTGCATAACCAACGTGGGGTGGAGGTCAGATGGGTAGGGCTCACCCTGAAGGAGAGGGCCAGGCCAGATGTTATGCTTTTCCGGGTAGGACGGATGTAGTTGCATCAGACGCAGTCATCACAAGTATTGTTCTGATTTTTCATAGAGATGCATCAGTCTTATTTGATCCAGGCTCCACTTATTCATATGTATCATCTTACTTTCCTCTGTACTTGGGTATCTCGTGATTCTTTGAGTTCACCTATTTATGTGTCCACACCTGTAGGAGATTCCTTCATTGTTGACTGTGTGTATCGGTCGTGTTTAGTTGTTATTGGTGGTTTTGAGTCAAAAGTTTATCTATTGTTGCTCAGTATGACGGAGTTTGATATTTTGGGCATGGACTGGTTGTCGCCCTATCATGTTATTCTTGATTGTCACGCCAAGACGATGGCGTTGGCTATGCCAGGTTTACTACGGTTGGAGTGGAGGGGTACTTTGGATTATGTTCCTAATAGGGTTGTGTACTTCCTTAAGGCACAAAGGATGGTTGGGAAGGGGTGTGATTCATATCTATCCTTTGTGAGAGATGTCATTGTTGATACTCCTACCGTTGAGTCAGTTTCGGTAGTAAGAGACTATCCAGATTTATTTTCGGAAGATCTTCCTGGCATGCTGCCTTATATGGAAATTAATTTTTGTATTTTGTTGCCGGGCACTCATCCCATTTCTATTCCGCCATATTGTATGTCCCCAGCGGAATTGAAGGAGTTAAAGGAGCAGTTACAAGAGTTGGTGGATAAGGGCTTCATTCGTTCTAGTGTGTCACCTTGGGGTGCTCTGGTTCCATTTGTGAATAAAAAATATGGTTCTATGCGCATGTGTATTTACTATCGGTAGTTGAACAAGGTTACAGTGAAGAATAGATATCCATTGCCACGCATGATGGCCTATTTGACCAGATAAAGGGTGCCAGAGTGCTCTCAAAGTTTGACTTGCGGTATAGCTATCATCAGTAAGATTCGGGATCCGAATATTTCGAAGACTGATTTTAGGCTCGGTGTGGTCACTACGAGTTCCTTGTGATGTTATTCCGGCTGACCAACACCCCAGCAGCATTCATGCACTTAATGAATAATGTATTCCATGCCTATCTTGATTCATTCTTGTAATTATTGACAACATCTTGGTGTACACCCAAATTTAGGAGGATCATGAGCAGTATATGAGGATTGTGCTCCAGACCTTGAGAGAAAAGACGTTGTATGCAAAAATTTTGAAGTGTGAATTCTGGCTTGATTCGGTGTCATTTTTGGGTCATGTGCTCTCGAGTGAGGGGATCAAGGTAGATCCGAAGAAGATTGAAGCAGTGCAGAGTTGGCCTAGACTATCGTCAACTACTCTGATGTATAGTTTTCTTGGTTTGGACGGGTATTACCGTTATTTCGTAGAGGGTTTCTTATACATCGCTGCACGTATGACCGGATTAACCCAGAAGGGTGCTCCGTTCACATGGACCGAGGAGTGTGAGAAGATCTTCCAAAAACTCAAGACGGCTTTGACTACAGCCGCAATATTAGTGTTAACTACGGGTTCGGGGTCTTACACTATGCACTGTGATGCATCGCGTGTTGTCCTTGGCGCGATGTTGATGCAAGACAGTAGGTTGATTGCCTACGCATCTAGGTAGCTGAAGATGCATGAGAAGAATTATCTTGTCCACGATTTGGAATTAGCATCTATTGTTCATGCCTACGATTTGGTGAAACTATTTGTATGGTGTCCCTTGTGAGGTCTACACCGACCACCGAAGTCTATAACATATTTTTGAATGGAAGGATCTTAACTTGAAGCAGCGGAGGTGGTTAGAGTTGCTTAAGGAATATGATATCGGCATTTTATATCATCCCAGTAAGGCCAATGTGGTGGACGATGCCTTGAGCCGAATTGTAGAGAGTATGGGTGGTTTGTCATATCTACCGGCAACAGAGAGACCATTAGCATTGGATGTTCAGGGCTTGGCCAAACAATTTGTTAGATTAGATTTTTCTGATCCAAGTCGAGTTTTGTCTTGCGTGGTTTCTCACTCTCCTCTATATAATCATATCATAGAGCGTCAGTATGACAACCCCCATTTTCTTGTCCTTAAGGATACGGTGATGCCAACGAGGTGTCTATCGGAGATGCCGATGTGTTGAGAATACAGGCCGATTATGTGTTCCCAATGTGGATGGGTTACATGAGTTGATTCTTCAAGAGGCCCACACTTTGTGGTACTCCATTCATCCGGGTGACGCTAAGATGTATCAATATTTGAGGCAACACTATTAGTAGAGGAGGATGAAAAAGGATGTAACGACCCGATCGATCGTTTTGAGATCTAGTGCGTCGTTCAAAGGTTTTGAGACCATGAGCAGCTTCGTTTCAGGTGTTATGAATTGTAGGTGTGGTCGCAATTGAATTTCGGGAAGTTTAGAGTCAATTTGGAAATAAAATTCTCATTTCAGAAGCCTTAAGTTGGAAGAATTTACTAACACCGGATTTTTGAGTAAACGACCTCAGAATCAGGATTTGAAGGTTCCACCAAGTTCGTATGATGATTTCGTACTTTGGCGTATGTTTGGATCGAGTTTTGGATAACCCGGGAGCATTTCGGCGTATATTGTGGAAGTTAGTATATTAGAAGAAATTTCATAAGTCTGGGTTGAAGTTCATTTCAGTGATATTGCTATCTGTTTGGGATTCCGAGTCTGGGAATAGCTCCGTATGGTGATTCTGGAGTTGGGAGCGCGATCGGAAGTGAATTCAGAGGTCCGTAGGTTATTTTGAAGTCATTTGGCTAAAGATAGAAATTTGAAGGTTTTCGAGAAATCCGACCGGGAGTGGAAATTTTGACATCTGGGTCTGAATGTGATTTTGAAAGTTGGAGCAGATCCGTAATGTTGAATGTGACTTGTGTGCAAAATTTGGGGTAAATCGGACGTGATTTGATAGGTTTCGACATCGAATATAGAAGTTTGAACTTCTACGTTCATTAAGCTTGAATCGAGTTGCGACTCGTGATTTCAACATTTTTTGAGGTGATTTCGAGGCTTGAATAAGTGCGAATTAGGTATTAGTACTAGTTTCTAGGTTCGGTTGAGGTCCTGGGGGCCTCGGGCATGTTTTTGATGCTCAACGGGTCGATTCTTGCCTTGTGAGGATTTCTGGTTTTTCTGTTGTGAGAGCAGCATATATTTACACAATGCGATCGCATGAGAGGGTCCGCGATTGCATAGTGCAATTTGGGAGGCTTCTGGATTTTGGCTTATGCAATCGCAGGTAAGTGTATGCGACCGCACAGTGCAATTTGGGAGGTTGCTGGATTTTGGCTTATGCGATCGCATCCGGAGGAACGCGAACGCACAAAAGAGGAAATATGGGGGTTGCTGTTTTGGCATATGCGAATTCAGGTATGGGGATGCGATCACAAAGAGCAAATTAAGGAGGAGCAATTTTGGCCTATGCGACCGCGAAGGCTTTCATGCGATCGCATAGAGGGGTCAGAAATAGGCAGGGCAGTGTTTTTAAAATGGGTTTTGGCCATTTCTTCTCATTTTTCTCTTGTTTGGGCGATTTTTGGAGAGCTTCAATAGGGGATTTTCGTCATCTATGTCAAGCTAAGTTGTTTCTACTCATTTCAAGTTATATACATGGTTTATACATGGATTTGAACATGAAAATTGGTGGAAAAGTTGGGAATTTTGAAGAAAAATCTAGAATTGGTAATTTGGATTGTTACCACAAATTTGAGCATTAAATTAAAAGTAAATTATATATTGGAGTTAGTAAAGTCATGGGTAATCTTTATCTTTGAAAATTTAGGAATCCGGGCACGTGGGCCCGAGGGAAATATTGACAACTTTTCTAGCGGAATTGGGAATTTATATAAATTGAATTGTTATAAGTATTAGAGTATATTTTCATTGGTTTGCCGTTATTTGGCTAGTTTGGAGCGTTGTGCATTGATTTGAGTCATCGAGAGGGCTTGCAAGCCGGTTATGGAACTTTGGAGCGAGGTAAGTCTCCTTTCTAACCTTGTGAGGGGGAATCGTCCCCATAGGAGAACTAATCGAATATGTGCTGCTATTTGTGGGGGCTATGTACGCACGAGGTGACGGGAGTCCGTGCGTAGCTACTATCATGATTTTGTCTGGGTAGTCTAGGACCCACTAGCATGCTTTACTTGTTGTACTTGTCATTTTGCTAATGAAATTAGACTGTTAATATTATCGAATTAGTAACTGAATACCTAAGAAGGTTGAAGTTTATTTTCCTTAATCATCTAGAAAGAGAGGTGATTTTTCCTGGGATAATTGTTTTCCCGATAAAGCATGTTTTATTTGCCATACTTGTAACCTTACAGATAAATTTATAATATTCAAAACCTTATCGAACTTGGCAAATGACTTTCTAGAAAAGGATTAAAATACTATCTTTGTGACCATTAAAAGATAAATTGTCATTTTCTTGGGTAATTGTTTTCCCGATAAAGCATGTTTTATTTGCCATACTTGTAACCTTACAGATAAATTTATAATATTCAAAACCTTATCGAACTTGGCAAATGACTTTCTAGAAAAGGATTAAAATACTATCTTTGTGACCATTAAAAGATAAATTGTCATTTTCTTGGGTAATTGTTTTCCCGATATAGTCGGGGTGGAATGTTTGAATGTGTATGCTTATGTGTGACCGCTTCAAAATTTATATTCCACGAGCGGGGTGACTCTTCCATTACTCTCATGGGAGCGGTCTGTACGCCACGGCAGGTTAATGATGCATCTATGGTTCACGTAGTTCGACCCTTCAGCAGTGCACAGTTTACATTTATGTTGGTTCGGGCCGTTCAACCCTCGGCATTGCTTGTGCATGATATTTACTGCGTACTTGCTGTGATTTTTACCTGATTACTGGCCTGGAAATTTTAAATTTTCAGCTGAAATGATGAGGATTTAAGAATATTAAATGTGAAAGAAGTTGCTATTTCCTATCGCTACTTGTTAAGTTGCCTATGATACCCATTCTTAGTGTCACCCTTGATTTCATTAAATTGACCTCTAGCAAGTGTCAAATTCGATCTCTTGTCACTACCTTTTCGAGGTTAGGCGGGATACTTACTGAGTACACGTTATTTTCGTACTCATGCTACACTTGTTGTGCATTTTTATTGCCCATGTACATTCAAAGATAGTGGCCCTGCTTGATGCAGTGATGTGACTGAGTTGGAGACTTAGACGAGTTGCACCATCCGGAGACGACCCGCAGCCAGCAGAGTCTTCCTCAGATGTACTGTATTTTATTTTACATTCCTTGTCCAGTTTGTATTCCGGACAAGTTTGTAGTACATGTATAATCCCTAGAAAATTTGTTCATGCACTTGTGACACCGGTTTTTGTGATAATTATGGGATTTATTCACTATTTAAATTTTCTAAAGATATTATTTTTTACTCAGTGGAAGCTCGCTAATTATTATTTAAGAAAATGAAAATGGAATGACTTCAAGAATTTTAAAATAAAGATTTTATTAATTATTAAGTGTTGGCTTCCCTGATAGTGGGCTCCGGCGCCATCACGACCTTAATGGATTTTGGGTTGTGACAACGTGGTACCAGAGCACTAGGTTCCCTTAGGTTTCATGAGTCATGAGAAAGTCTAGTAGAGTCTTGTGGATCGGTACAAAGACGTTTGTACTTATCTTCGAGAGGCTACAGGGCTATTAGGAGTAATTCCCTTCTTGATTCCTCATCATGAAGTTTGATTCCCTTTAAGGCTTATGAATACGTTTCTTCTTACTCAATCTTACACGTCGCGAAGCGCTTTCTATAAATCGAGAATTTGAGGAATCGTAATTATGCTACAGATATGGTGCATGATGTTTCCCATACGAAGTTAATTGGGGCTATTGTCATTACCCTGCGGAAGGATATTATGTTGTTTCAGCTCAGTAATTGTGTTTCTGAGAGCTTTGAGGCTATGCTCAGGTTCTTATGATGCTTACTATTAGTTATTGCGCGATGTTGATATGATAGTAGGATGCTTGCCCATATGTCGGGGCAATGAATGACTTGAAAGGAGGTCTTTTCAGAGCATGATTGAGATTTCAGTATTTTTATTCCATCAAAGGAAAGACCATTGGACTATGAATGATTGTGTCCGGGTTGCTAAAGTAGTAAGGCTTGGTGTATTCATGTGAGGTGGAATCTTTACCTGTAATGTGGTATCGTCGTCTTTGATAGAATAGAAGGTGTTAAGTTTGCTGGTGCTATGGCTTCTTCGGTTGCATTAGGTCAGAGTGTTGTGAAGTAATGTTGAAGAAGCGATTGTCAGAGATCGTGGTGTGCGGTGGTTCAGGACTGAATAGGTATTTTTTTAATGTAGTCGATTCGAGAAAGATGATCTTCAGAAAGATTTAAAGTTGTGGTGATGTACTGGTTTAAGAGCCATAGAGAATGATATAGAATTGAGGCAACAATTGGGCGGCATACGACAAAGGAAGACATGTGAGAAGTGTCAGGTGGCGGATAAATTTCTAAAAGGCCAGGTGTAAGAAACAGAAGTCGGGTAGTTGCTTAAATGAGTGAGTTAACTAAAGTGGGAGAGGGGCAGAGTAGCATATGAGTTCTGCGGTAAAATAGATGCTCATCTTGAGGAGAAGTTTGGAGTTATTTGAGAATTTAGTTGACGATGATTGGGTCCACGAGCATAATTTGAAGTATTGGCTATTATACGGCGGGAGATTTAGATGCAACAGAAAGAAGGAGTTTCTTGATATGAAGAAGGATGCAATATAAATTTGAATTGGAAGGTATTGTCGCACATTTAGTTGATGTCCATAAAGAGTGTACGAACTGGTACAATTGGTGAATAAGAATGGGCTCAGGATGGGTTACTGATGTTGTAGTGGTTGTACCCCGTGCAGCAACGTTGGAAGATATCGGCATGTAATTTCCACAGGTGGGTTATCTCCTATGAGCAGGTTAGCGGTCATGTGGTTGGCAAGTTTCTGCAAGGAATTCCAGTGGCTATTCGGTGGGAGGCTGAATATGTGAGTGATGCTAGAGAATTAGAGTATTCATGGAATGCTAACAGGAGAATTTAGAAGAATTTGACGGGTTGGTTGAGCAAGATCATATCAGCAATGAAGAAAGAATTTCGGTGGGGTCTAGAGTGATGCAAGGAGTAGCTCCGGGCTAAGTGGGAGAGTCCCACCGCCTGCAATTGGGTTGCAGGATTATCTTCTCATGGGGTTGTGGATTATCGGCGTATTGGCAAGTTATTACAGCTAAGGGGAAAGGAGTAAAATGGTAATTGCGCATGGGATTTGATAAATGTGTGCAAAAGTTTGCCCTATTGGACCCGGGTTAGGCTTTGGAAGATTCAAAATTTATGCTTAATGCATATGCAAATTATAAGGGTAGTGACTCAGTCACGTGCTTCATTGAAAGGGTGTACGTGTGCTAGAAGAGCCTTGGATTCGATTGTATTCGGACCAAGTCAGAGTGGGTGACTCTCAATAAGTGGTCCTAATGAATTCAAAAGTTAAGAATTTGGTGCTTAAGGGTTTCATGTCCGAAATATGGCGAAGGATCGGGCCATGCAACAAATTGTGATAGGAGGCCCGGAATGTTTCATGATGTTTTCGGCTTGCAATATGGTATTGGAGGAATGAGAGAGATAGACTCTGGACTTGTAGGAAGATTTTCAGGATGGGTATATCAGTCGAATATTTGAATGCGCGAGCAAGGAGGGCATGAGACGGTTCATGGGTTTGGAGACAATGTGGTCTCGTGATATAAGGTCGCTCAAGAGGAGAGCGGATTTGAGTTCACAATGTTTTGATGAGGCTATTGTTATTGTCACACCTCCTTTTTCACCACCCAGATTAATCAAGGGTAAATAAGGAAGTTTTTCCACTTTAAGTGACATTATTCGGTTTTGGGATTTATTATTATTTTAGAGTCGCCACCCGGATTTTGACGATGCTCCGGGACACCATTTTGTTTTAAAATACCAAACCGAGGAAATTTTGACTCTTTTTTGATTTGTCCGCGACCAGAGATCCGAGTAAGAAATTCTATTAACCCGAGAGAAGGTGCTAGGCATTCTCGAGTTCCGTGGTTCTAGCACGGTCGCTTAACTATTGATATTTGGCCTAATTATCTGATTATTTACGTATTTTAAACTTATTGTGCTTTTTAACCTTTTTCACTTTTAGCTGCTTTTAGTATTTATGGATTTATCTTGAAACAAGTCACGATGGCATGCACTTGTTTGTTTTTGGATATAATGC
Organism: Nicotiana paniculata; assembly: GCA_005239505.1. Lineage (NCBI taxonomy): Eukaryota > Viridiplantae > Streptophyta > Magnoliopsida > Solanales > Solanaceae > Nicotiana > Nicotiana paniculata. The sequence continues at coordinate 16,657 of ML349279.1, read as the reverse complement.
AATTACGCCACATGAAATGCACCCGTAATTACAACATGTGATTTTTATTAGTTTAAAGTTGAAGACGGGGACATGAGTTGTCGCACCCGCGTGTAGATTACGCAGTCAAGACTATGGTCATGATGGTTTTATAGTGCCTTTTTGAGGTGATGTTTGATTATTCTTTATGTTTTCTTTTTGAAGGAACATTTTAGTTTTAAGATCAATTCGGATGTTTTACGGATTTATCTGGGACAAGTTACGATGATGTACACTTGTTGTTTTTGAACACATGGTAATCACGTCACATGAAATGCACCCGTGGTTGCTATGTGCATTTTTATTAGTTGTTTGGAGTTTGAGAGTCGGGGGCATAAGTTGCCACTCCCAAGTGTAGGTTATGGTTATTTGAAGTAACATTTTATTTATTTTTGTCAAATTTCAAACTAAAGGTATTCATTCTACCTAAAGGATTGCCTAAAATAATGTTCACTAGCCTAAAGATAGCATGTTTCAGGCTACGACCATTTTCAGCCCCCTGATTATTTAACCCTTTTGGACAATCCATTCTATGACAAATTATGAAAGAAATAAAAGCTATGCAATTTTATAAAGAAGCGTGCCAACAAATGAAAGTTCTATAGGAAATCCAAAGGTTACTAATTCATAACAATAATTCAAAGAATCAAAGGAGCATTTCCAGCTATAACAGAGTAATTTTGTTAACTTCAGATGGCACAGATACAGGCTTTCCGAATCATGATCCATATGTATTAAATCCTACGCAGGGGCATTCACATGTTTCTTGTCGTAAATTCAAGAGATCTAAAGGTTGTGAGTCGAAAAACGTTTTAAATCGCAAATTCTTATTTATGTATTTCGAAAATCATTGAATCTGGAACATTGTTTAGAATTTTAGTAAGATTTTGCAAAGAGATTTCGGACAGATTAATTCTAATATAAATTTATACAAAATGCTTTTGAGTAGAGAATCCATACTTGTACTTTTGGGAAAAAACTTTATCAAGGCGAAATGAAATTATAAAGCTGAGTATGAACAATGTCCATTCCTTTTTTACATATACATGGCAATAGAATTCAATTAAATACAGTTTTTCTACCCAAAAATACAAGTTCTAAAAAAAACGAGACATGGTAAAGAAATAAAGTTGCTGCTCCTGTGCAAGCCTCAGCAATCCTGTGTGACTCAACTTTTGTAGTTCAAACCTGCGTTTTTAGCCATTTCCAAACTACCAAAGCAGATTTTTATGCATCCTCAGAGGGTGAACCTGACCATGAATGGGCCAGATTCAGTCCTCATGATGTCAATGTTAGCATAAATTTAAAAACTACACATAGGACCCACGAATCGAGTCAAACAGGGATAGTTGTTTACTAAATATGTCCATAAATGACATATTGAAGCCATATGATTCATCTATCCCTTAAGAAGATATTAATAGACTTTAGATCTTAGCAATAAACCTGAAGATACACAAGCTCCTCTACGTGTGACCTCTTCAGCGACTAAAGACTAAATACGAATGAGGAGCAGATTGGTGCATTGTTATGGAAAGAACCTGACCATGAATGAAGTCAGGTTCGAAGTCCATTGATGCCAAAACTTTGCAAACATTTTAGCATTCAAGTCCTATGTTCAAAATCTCCTAAACAAATTTCAGCAAAACATATTTCAGCTTAAGATATGTATACAAATTTCTAACAGAGAGGTTCCATACGAATTTAGCCAGGAAAAACTCAAATAGGAAACCAAACAAATTTACATATTATAATACGATTCACAACTGAAAAGGATTCATTCATAGACAGGAATGTTACATACCTCTCAAATAAAAAAAGAACAAAGAAATCTTGACCAAATAAAGGTCAGGCCAAGAAGTAATCAGCTAGAGGAAGGAATACCCAAGCAGCAAATAACCAGCAACCTTTGAACCAAACACAACTCGCACGAACTTAACCCAGATAGACCCAGAAATCAGAGTCTGAAGGAGGAAAGAGACTCAGAATCCCAGCAAATACTTCATGAACATTTTAGAAAAAAGGAATCAGATTTTTTTTCTACTATCCTCAAAATTTGTTTTCGTACAGAGGTTGTTCTATATTTTTCTGTAATTTTCAGCTCTTTTCTGTAGTCCAAGAGTTGTCCAAAAAAAAAATCCCCCTTTAGTGGTAAAGGTGTGTGTATATATACGGATATTTTGGGATAGGATATGCATAGCATATTCCTTATCCAATAAGCTGAAAATAGTACAAATGCAGCTGTCACCCTTATCTTTTGGGACAACTGCCCTATTCTAGAAGATTCCCAGCCCTTAAAATTACTTTTTTATCCCCTAAAAATCTGATTTGACTCTAGAAGGTTCTTGGGTTGTTAAACGCAAGATTCCTTTAGCTAAAAATCCTATACTACCCCTTAATGTCCCTAGAATTACCCTAAGGTTAAAGTTAATTGGGGTTATCTATTAACTTCGGTTAGTTGATCCTATAACTTACTTTAGTTAATTAAACCTAATTAGTTATTCTTACCTTAGGGCAAAGTTATCACTTGAATTAGACTAACCTTGGGATATTAGTTAGTGGGCTTATGCGACTAATTACTTTGTTTTAGGACATAAATAAAAAAATGATCAGAAATTAGGACTTAGTTAATTACAGTGCTTAAATTAGTTATTTTCAAGACATACTTACAGAATATGATCAAACGATCATGAAGTTGACAAAAGCTTTTGCATTGATCTTTCAAGAGTTATATAACCATAGAAGCACATTGGAAGGAAGAAGGCAACTTATAAATTGACATGCTACTAAAAGGATGACCGTATATCTAACCTCAAGTGTTCATATCAATTTTAGTTTTTGTTTTATCAGAAAAGTAACCTCAAATGTATGGTACAAATCAATAAGCAGTGCTAGGTTTAAAATCAATAGGTCAAGCATGAGGGCCGTATAAAATCATCAGACAAACTTAGGATCAAAATAGGTGTACAAAATCATTAAGGTTCTTTTTTAATCAAAGGAGTTCATTAACAATAGATTTTTCAACTTAGAGACATATCATTATGTTACAAGGGTGATCGATTAATATTGGTTTAGTTTCAGATTATTAAGGGAACATTTGGTTCATACATGAAGCATGATTATCAATATACACCAATACATCACAGACACAAACAATCAATAGAGAATAACAGTGTAGAGATGAGTTTGAGTTTGAACAATTAAAAAAAAAGAAGGGTCAAAGTACACTGACCTCACTTTGAGCAGCAAACCAAAAGAATACTCCCTTTTTAGCGTTTTAGGAATCAAAGACTTAGACGATGACCATTGGATAGAACTCGGAATCGGAAAGAGGGAAAAAATTGAAGAACCAATTAGAACCTAGTTCTTTTGTGAATTGAATATGTATTTCTATTGTATACTTGTGTTAGGTATGTTAGGTGAGAAAATTGAAACTCCTATTTATAGTGGCATTCAATGCCTTAGGGTTTTCAGACGATTTAAACTAGTGAGTGGAATATGATGATGAGTTGATGATATAAGCATAATTAGGTGAAATCAGAAATAACAGAGGGAGAATCGATGAAAGAGTTTTACCTGAGCGTGCGAGGACCAGAATGAACCGTTGACGAGAAAAATCCATCGGCTAAGATCCAATGTCCATAGGTCACTGCGTTTGACGTCTTAACATCGAATACTTGTGACGAAATTCTAAGAAATCTTCATGCATGCTCCGATTGATGGAGCATAAGAGAAATCAGATGATTCGTGGTTGATTATTTAACCTTGCACGAATTAGTGCAAGGTATCATGACTGATAGGGTTAAGCGGATGAGAGAAAGGAGAACAAAGGAGGAAAGAGGGTGATGCTGTCAAAAGAGAAAGGATTAGGGTTTTCGGATTCTCAGATTTGAAATAAATTGGAATCAGATGGTTTTTGGGGAAAACTAAGGATGGGAGGTGGTTGAGGATGAGGAGAGGGTTGTAGGGTTAAAGTTTGTGGCTATTTAGTGGAGCTCCGCCGCCGGTGGGCGATTTCCAGTCGGCAGAGCAAGGTGGGAGACGGAAGGGGCTGGGAGCGGTTAGAGAGACAGNGGGGGGGGGGGGTATGGGGGTACCTTAGGACATATATATAGTTAGGGATTGGATAGTTCTCAGTCGTTGGATCTGGAAAGATCAACGACTGAGTTGACACCTTTTAAACGGTGTCGTTTGGACTAAGTGGGGATCAGGTCGAGTTGAGGGATTTATTGGGTTGGGTAGGTGTAGAGGCAGATTGGGCCTGGGTGATTTCAAGCCCAGGTCCGAATTTAGTCCCCCTTTTTTTTAATACTTAGGTTAATTAATCACCTAAACAAGCTCTAATAATGTATTAATTAGTCCTAAACTAATTTCATTTAATTATATGTTAATTAATGAGTAAATTAAAAGTAAAACCATCAGTTTAGTACCCATAATTATTTAAAGAACCAATTTCATAATTTTCTTAGAAAAAATGATTAAATTATGCAACTAATTATCAAAAACCCAATTATGTCAAATAATGAAAGTTTTAAAATGTTTTATTGTTATTTATCACTTCATAAATCTTATTTTAAAAGATGAACTATGCCCATGCAATGAAAATAATTCACAAATAAACACTAAAATTCAACAAAAATCTATGAAATTAATTTATTTATCGAATTTTGTAGGAGTTTTTAGCAGGTGAAAAATCACATGCTCACAGCTGCCCCTCTTTGCTCGGAAACGCGAAGAATTTTCGGGCAAAGACAACGTGAGTGGTCATGAATGACTTTTACCGGTTTGCATACTCCATGTGAAGCATTTTTGAAAAGATTGACCGAACCCTGCTTCAAAGGTTGCCTACATATCCTTGGCTATAAAGGAATCAGGTCAGTGTAGTTCTGGAAGTTTTGGTAGCTGGGGCTATCGAGTAACTGTGGTTTCACTGTGGTTGCTTCTGTTACTGCTGCTGATCTCCTTATTACACCCAAGTACAAAACGAAGGACTAACTAAAACCTATCAGCTGCTAAATTACAAGATTCCTATCTAGGACTTGGTCTTGAGTCTTGATATTTTGCTGACTCTGACCTGGATCTTGATGCTTGTTAGTCGCAATTTCTGGTTTTGTCTTGTCGTTCCTCGGATCAAAGCAGGACATACTGGACGGATGACTTCAATCCCGTCCTGAATAGTCCGCATCTTCAACGTTTGTGCACTTTTGGATTCAATCTTCTCTTTCTTCTTTTTGTTTTGTCATTTTGGATCGAAACTTCTTATTTTGGTCGTCTCGAGTTCCAATGTTCTCGAAATGTATTCTGCACAAAATCCAAACAAACGAACAAAATTTTCTGCTCCAGTTTTCACCAGCAAAATTTTGTGAGTTATTGTAATAAAATCTATGTTATTTTGTTATTGAAAGCAATAAAAGGCCGGGAACTGTGTACCCGGAGTGAGTGCAGACTAGGGGGTAGATACCCTATGCCTAAAAGGTGAAATCAACTAGGGATTGGGGACCCTATGTTAGAAAAGATCGACAGCTCGTGTTGTCATCATGAAGAGATCACCAGGTTATGCCGGTGTCTGGGGAAGGATCAACAGGTTATGTTGTTGTCAACAAAAGAGATCACCAGGTTATGCCGGTGTCTGGGGAAGGATCAACAGGTTATGTTGTTGTCACAAAAGAAATCATTGGGTTATGCAAATGTCTGGAGATGATCAACAGGTTATGTTGTTGTCAACAAAAGAGATCACCAGGTTATGCTGGTGTCTGGGGGGAAGATCAACGGGTTATACCGGTGTCTGGAAAGGTCAACAGGCTATGATGTTGCCTGGGGAAAAGTGATCACTGGGTTATGCCAGTGTTTGGAGAAGAAAAGATCACCAGGTTATGCTGGTGTCTGTAAAGGTCAACAAGTCATGTTGTTGCCTGAAAAAGAGATCACTGGGTTATGCCAGTACCTGAAGACGATCAACAGGTTGTGCTATTGTCAGGAAGATCACCAGGTTATGCCGGTGTCTGGAGAGGTCAACAGGTTATGTTGTTGCCTGGGGAAAAGGGAGCGATCAACATGTTATGCTGTTGTCGGAAAGGTCAACAGGTCATGTTGTTGCCTGAAAAAGAGATCACTGGGTTATGCTAGTGCCTGAAGACGATCAACAAGTTATGTTGTTGTCAGGAAGATCACCAGGTTATGCCGGTGTCTGGAGAGGTCAACAGGTTATGCTGTTGCCTGGGGAAAAGGGAGCGATCAACATGTTATGCTGTTGTCGGAAAAGAATAGGTCACCAGGTTATGCCGGTGTCTGGGAAGGTCAACAGGTTATGCGATTGCCTGGAAAAGAGATCACTGGGTTATGCTAGTGTCTGGAAATGATAAACAGGTTATGTTGTTGTCAGGAAGATCACCAGGTTATGCTGTTGTCAGGAAGATCACCAGGTTATGCTGGTGTTCGGAAAGGTCAACAGGTTATGATGTTTCCTAGGGAAGAGATCATTGGGTTATTCCAGTGTCTGGAAATGATCAACAGGTTATGCTGTTGTCAGGAAGATCACCAGGTTATGCTGGTGTCTGGAGAGGTCAATAGGTTATGTTGTTTCCTGGGGAAAAGGGAGCGATCAACAGGTTATGCTATTGTCCGAAAGGTCAACAGGTCATGGTGTTTCCTGAAAAAGAGATCACTGGGTTATGCCCGTGCCTGAAGAAGATCAACAGGTTATGTTGTTGTCAGGAAGAACACCAGGTTATGCTGGTGTTCGGAAAGGTCAACAGGTTATGTTGTTGCCTGGGGAGGAGATCACTGGGTTATGCCAGTGTCTGGAAATGACCAACAGGTTATGCTGTTGTCAGGAAGATCACCAGGTTATGCTGGTGTCCGGAAAGGTCAACAGGTTATGTTGTTTCTTGGAAAAGGGAGTGATTAATAGGTTATGCTGTTGTCAGAAAAAGAAGAGATCACCAGGTTATGTCGGTGTCTGCTTAGGTGCAAGACCCTATGTTGGCATCAACTGAGGACTGGGATATCCTTGGTTGGAAAATGTTTTGCTAGGGGTTGAAGACCCTATGCTACTTTAGGGTTGCATCATATTGAACTTCATTTCTTCTTTTTTATATATATGCGGGAAAAGATTTTTGGAGGAAACTTCCCTTTCTTTGGAGTCAATGCTGCAGAGCTCCTTCTAGCTCTTGCGCAATTCCTTTTGATTGCACCTGCTTTTTGCACGGTTTCTTTTGCACCTGTTTCCTATTTACAAATAAAGAACAATTTGTTAGTTTGAAACGGTGGTTGATTTTGCGGCCTTGATTTTCAACTGTTTGATCTCAGTTCTTTTGATGAAGATCTCAACCACTTGCTTGCTTGTTTGCTTGCTGGGGATTGGGTTTCATCTCTAATCCCGGGGGCCTTGGCTTTCCAGATTTCACCATGGCGATCGGTCAAGTGGGACCCAACATTTTAGTTTTCCTTTGTAGGATTTTCACTTGCTTTTTCTTTTGGATTTCCAGAGTATTGGGGAGGAGTTTTGGCCCCTCAAATTCTGGTGCGACGGTTAGTCGCGTGGGACTTAACCTTTCCAATTTTATTTCGCCTTTATTGGCTTTTCATTCCTGACTTTTCTTCCAACTGTAACTTCGGGTCATTTGGAATATTTTGGCTTTCCAACCCCCGCCAAGATGGTTAGCCACGTGGGAATCAAATTTTCAACTTCATTCGTCTTTCTAGGCCCTTTAATTTGATTTTCTCCTTTCAAGGGTTTTGAGTTTGAAGTATTGGCCACTTTGGCTAGTCGAGATCGACTCAATGCCTCTGACGAGGCTGGGTGCCTTTTGCATGTTAGCCCGTGTCAAATGAGTGCCCTGTAGATCAGTCTTGCCATCGTTTCTTTGCCTTAGTTTCAGAATATAGTTAGACCGAAAGGGATTCAGAAGAAAAATAAACGACAGAATGGACAAAGAATTTAGAAAAGAGGTGTCCCTTTCGGGGAAAGGAAAGAAAGACTTATCTGGAGTGCATACGGACTTCAATGAACATGAAATCCCCTTTGACTGGATGCCCGATCTTTGTAAACCGTCCGACTCTAAGAAATTCATCATAACTATCACCTCGAGATTGAGAAACCTTGCCCCGAACTGTGTCCATATCAGTGATCCATTGTCCTTTTCGATTAGTGGCGCCCTTTGCAGGTTTCACCGACTAACCGCTCTCATTTCTCTTCTTACCGTCGCCTTGTAGTGCTCTTTGCGAGTTTTCACTAACAAGACTCTCTCATTTTCAATTTCTATACTCACTGTCGCCTTACAGTGCCCGTGTGGTTTTTCACCGATAAGACTCTCTCATTTTTTGTTTCTCTCATTGCTTGTATCTTCTCCGAACTACTGTATCCTCCAATTTTGGACATCTTTGCCGATTGATCAAAATGACTTGAATAGGGTTTTGGTGCAAAGAAATTGTATTGAATTACAACTTTGGAACCCCTCCGGCGACACATTGCCAAATCTTAACACTTGCCCCAGCTTAAACTCTTGGGGAGATGTGGATCTTTATTTTGGTGTGACTGAACCCCAGGGAGAGGCTGCCTACATATCCTTTCAGAATCAAGTAGAACGTAGTTCAGGAAACTTTTGTTGTTGTTGTTGTTGTTTTTATTTTATTAGTTTTTTTTCAACATTTCTTTTTTCCAATAACACATTCGGGTTCCAAAGAGGGTAATCAAAGAAGAGTAACTGGCTCAAAGGGTTTGTAAAAGGGTTAATGTTGTTTGGGTAGCGAGAATGAAAGCCTTCATCATCCAAACGGAGATCACTTGCAAATATATAGAGGATCAAGCATAGTACCTTTTGACGGCATCTGCATTGACAGCCGTTTCGGGGTCATTTCTTTTGATGTCCCCCAGGTATAACGCTCCTTTTGGTAGCAATTTCCTTATGATGTATGGACCTTTTCAGTTTGGGGCGAATTTTCCTTTCGCTTCTTCGTGATGTGGGAGGATACGTCTTAAAATGAGTTGACCTACCTCAAAGTTCCTTGGTCGCACTTTCTTGTTGTAAGCGTGGACTGTTTTTTGCTGGTATAATGTCCGCGGCACACTGCGGCCATTCTTTTCTCATCAATCAGAGTTAATTGCTCCAGACGGGTCTAGACCCACTCATTGTCTTCAATTTCTACTTTGACAATAACCCGAAGGGAAGGAATTTCGACTTCAACGGGTATTACGGCTTCAGTGCCATAAACCAATAGGTAAGGGGTAGCTCCAACCGATGTACGCACAGTCGTGTGATATCCCAACAATGCAAAAGGCAACTTTTCATGCCATTGTCTGGATGTTTGAATCATTTTCCTGAGAATTTTCTTGATGTTTTTGTTTGCTGCTTCAAAGGCGCCATTTGCTTTGGGACGGTAAGGGGTCTAGTTGCGGTGTGTTATCTGGAACTGTTCACATATCTCCCTCATCGAGTTATTGTTTAGATCCGCGGCGTTGTCGGTAATGATAGTTTTTGGGATACCAAAATGACAAATGATATTAGCATGCACGAAATCCACCACCACTTTCTTAGTGACAGCTTTGAACGTGACGGCCTCGACCCATTTCGTGAAATAGTCGATAGCAACCAAAATGAAGTTGTGCCCATTTGAGGCCCTTGGCTCGATTGGCCCAATGACATCCATTCCCCAAGAAACAAATGGCTAGGGTGCCGACATAGGGTGCAGTTCTGAAGGTGGCGCAAGGATTAGGTCGCCGTGTATTTGACACTTATGGCACTTCCGGACGAAACCGAAATAATCTTTCTCCATGGTCATCCAATAATATCCAGCCCGTAAGATTTCTTTGCGAGGATGTAACCATTCATGTGGGAGCCGCATACTCCTGAATGGACCTCACCCATGATCCTTTCGGCTTCTTTGGCGTCTACACATCTTAACAGTTTTAGATCGGGAGTCCATTTATACAGTACATCCCCACTTAGGAAGAAACTGCTGGCGAGCCTTCGGATGGTTCTCTTTTGGTCTCCGTTGGCCTGCTCGGGATATTCTCTTGTCTTCAAAAATCTTTTAATATCATGATACCATGGTTGGACATCGGGTTCTACTTCGACCGTGTTGCAATAACCATGTCTTTCCTTGATTTGGATCTCTAATGGGTCTATGCGAACATTACCCGGATAGGGCAGCATTGCAGCTAGGGTGGCCAGTGCATCAGCTAACTCATTGTGGCACCGAGGAATATATCTGAACTCGACGGTTTTAAATCTCTTGCTAAGTTTCTCCACATGCTATCTGTAGGGAAGGAGTTTAACATCTCGAGTTTCCCACTCTCTCTGAGCTTGCTTAATGATCAAGTCGGAGTCTCCCATGATCAACAACTCTTCTACATCCATGTTAATGGCCATGTTCATGCCCATTATACAAGCTTCATATTCGGCAATATTATTTGTGCAGAAGAAACAGAGGCGGGCCGTGGTAGGGTAGTGTTGCCCTGTGGGTGAAATCAAGATTACCCCTATCCCAATACCTTTCGCATTGGCTGCTCCATCGAAGAACATTTTCCAGGTGCCAGCGCCTTCCAAGATTACTTTGACGGAGTTGATTTCTTCATCCGGAAAATAGGTGCTCAAGGGTTGGTATTCATCATCAACCGGATTTGCAGCCAGATGGTCGGCCAATGCTTGAGCTTTCATAGCTGTGCGAGTGACATAGACAATATCAAGTTCCGTGAGAAAGATTTGCCATTTTTCTAATCTCCCGGTGGGCATTGGCTTTTGGAATATGTATTTCAAAGGATCCAACCTCGTGATGAGGTAGGTGGTATAAGCCAATAAATAATGTCGGAGCTTCTGAGCAACCCAATTTAGAGCGTAGCAAGTCCTTTCTAACTGAGAATACTTGGCTTTGTAGCTTGTAAACTTCTTACTTAAGTAATAAATGGCCTGCTCTTTCTTTCCCGTTGCATCGTGTTGCCCGAGAACACACCTGAAGGAGTTTTCTAGCACCGTCAGGTATAGGAACAGAGGTCTCCCTGGTTCTGGTGGGACTAGCACTAGAGGATTTGACAGATATTCTTTGATATTGTCAAAAGCTTCCTGGCACTCGTCTGTCCATTTGATGGCCGCATCTTTTTTCAATAGCCTGAATATAGGCTCGCATGTGGTGGTCAATTAAGCGATGAACCTGCTAATGTAATTCAACCTACCCAATAGACTCATGACTTCCTTCTTGGTTCTTGGGGGTGGGAGATCCCGGATAGATTTTATCTTTGTTGGGTCCAGCTCGATGCCCCGTCGACTGACTATAAATCCCAATAATTTTCCGGATGGAACTCCGAAAGCGCATTTGGCTAGGTTTAATTTCAAATTATATCTGCGCAGGCGTTCGAAGAATTTCCTCAAATGCTGCACATGGTCACTTTGGGTTCTGGACTTAATGATCACATCATCCATGTACACCTCAATCTCCTGATGCATCATGTCGTGAAATATGGCGGTCATGGCCCTCATATAAGTCTCCTAGCGTTCTTTAAACCAAACAGCATGACCCGGTAACAGTATGTTCCCCAGGGTGTAGTGAAGGCTGTCTTTTCTGCATCTTTTTCATCCATCAACACCTGGTGATATCCGACATAGCAATCGACAAAAGAATGTACCTCGTGTTTGGCACAATTGTCAACTAGGATGTGTATGTTCGGCAGTGGAAAATTATCTTTGGGACTGGCTTTATTCAGATCCCGGTAATCGACACATACTCGGACCTTTTCGTCCTTTTTAGGCACCGGGACCACATTGGCCAGCCAGCTGGTGTATTGGACCACTCGGATTACTCCGTCCTTTAGTTGTTTAGCGACCTCTTCTTTGATCTTGTCACTCATGTCTGTTTTAAATTTCCTCTGCTTTTGTTGGACAGGTGGATGACCGGGGTAGGTTGGAAATTTATGTACCACCAAGTCCATACTTAGTCCTGGCATGTCATCGTCGGACCAAGCAAATGCGTCTTTGAATTCAAATAGGAGTTGAATCAAGGCGTCTCTAGTCCTTTCATCCGTGTGGATGCTTATCATGGTTTCTCGAATCCCCTCTTCATTGCCCAAGTTAACAGGTTCCGTTTCGTTTAAGTTTGGCTTAGGATTATTCTCGAACTGTTCCAATTCTCGATTTATTTCCCTAAAAGCCTCTTCTTCATCATATTCCAGTGCTTGATTCATTATTTTGAGATTAGACGACGTATTAAGATCAGGGCACGAAGTCGGCAAGTATGTCATGTTTTTTAATGTCGCGTTATTAGGACTGAAAAAAGATAAGAAAAGTAAACAAAAATCAGAAAGAATAGTAGACGATGAAATTTTTATTTCATTTCATTGAATTTTAACATAGGAGGGTTTACATCGAAATTTAAAGGCAAGAATTTAAAAACTTGAGTTACACCCTGAAATAACTCATAGTGCAGAAAGAATGGAAAAAGCTGAACTACCGGGACTCCCGCCGGACGGGGAATGGAGTAGCCTCCCAGTTTTGCAACTTGGCATCAGGCCCCATATACTGTACTTCGGCAGTGCTGGAGCCCTCTCCTGGTTGGACCATATGGGCCTCATAAAACATTTGCCTCATTGCTCCGCATATTTCTTTTGGCCGTGAAAACCTCTTCCTATTCCTCCACGTATTTTGTCTTGACAAATGATGCGGTGATGTGTGGGATCGGCCGAGGCAATACCCAACCCTTTTTTCTTGTGTTGGTCAGCCCATTGTTCATCGTCGGGGGTAGCCTAAAACCCTATGCCAAAAAACTTTTTATTGGTAGACAAAGTGACGGGTTCTTTAATGCCTTGCAAGGACACCCCTAGTACTTTGCTGGGTGTGTATCCATGTTTGATCATGTCGTTGGCGACCATAATTGACGCGTTTGATAGGAATGGTTGAGGGAACGGGGTTCCTTCCTCATGCTGGTCCGCAACCATAATCTCGAAAGCCTGGTAGACTATGTGCTCGCTGCCCTCTCTTGCTCCCAGGCATGGGGCTAATGGGTCCCTGTAAATAGATTGCTCGTCTTCCCCATGGACCACGATTTCTTGGTCCTCATATTCGAACTTAACCATCTGGTGGAGAGTAGATGGCACTGCCCCTACCGCATGGATCCAAGGCCTTCCCGGGAGATAATTGTAGAAAGTATCCATATCCATGACCTGGAATGTCACTTCGAAATCTACAGGGCCGATTGTCAAGACCAAATCAATCTCCCCGGTCGTGTCTCTCTTGATACCATCGAATGAACAGAAACACACATTGTTGGGCCTGATTCTTTCAGTTCCGATCTCCATCCTTTGTAAGGTCGATAGAGGGAAAATATCAACCCCAGATACACCGTCCATCATAACTCTCTTCACGTAGTAACCTTCACATTTAACAGTTCGGTAGAGAGATTTGTTGTGGGTGGCCCATTCCGGGGGCAAATCATTCTTGGTGAATGAAATCCGGTTGACCTCAAAAAATCGTTCTGCCATCATTTCCATTTGCTCGACTGTGGTGTTGGCCGGAACGTACGCTTTGTTGAGGGTTTTGATCAGGATCTTCTGATGCTCGTTTGAATTTACCAGCAAGGATAGAAGCGAGACCTGGGTGGGGGACTTTCAGAGCTCCTCGATTATGGCGTATTCAGAGGTTTTCATATTCTTGAAGAATTCTTCTGCCTGTCCAGCACTGATCGGCTTTTTGGGCGGAAAGCATTTCAGCTTGCTTTTGTTTAGCTCTTCCGGGTCGAGGTATTTCTATGAAGAGTTTATATTGCCTGTTTTCCTAGTAATCTCTTTCCCTTTGTATGTCACCACCATCCTGCGGTAATTCCATGGGACGGCAGTAGTATTCTTCATGGGAGTTTGCGACGCGCAGCTAATAACCACGGGCGTGAAATTATTTGCCCCCACGCCGCATACGTCCCCTTCGGGGCATACATATTTGGGCCATTCATTATTGCCTTGTTGAATTGTAAGCTTCTGGGAGGGCTCAACATACTTCGTTCCTTCCTGTGTGCCTTGGGGATGTAAAGGATAGTGTCTTTAGGGGGTCCCTTATTTGTTCCAGTCTCAGCCTTTTCCGTGACCTGGGGGACGGGGTTACTCTTTCTCATCTCCTTGACTGGTTTGGGTGTTGCCTTGGGTCTTCTTTCTGCATCTACGATGGTGATGATGGCCTTCACAGCCGGATCGAAATCCTGGTCCTCGCAAATCATGCCGATGACGGGCCCATGATTGTGAGCGGGCAGTGGATTGTTCGTCACATTGAGAGCTTCTTCGTCCCTTAAAACCACTTTCTTTTGTTCTATAAGGCTTTCTATAACCTTTTTGAGGGTCCAGCAATCCTCCGTGTCGTGCCCTTCTACTCCGAAATAGTAAGCACAACTGGTACCCCGTCTATATGATGGTGATTGGGGATTCTGCCCGTTTGGAGGTACGGGTTGCAGGAGTCTCATCTGGACCAACTTTGGGAAGAGGCTGGAATACGGCTCTCCGATGGGAGTGAAATTAAGTCTCCTTGGTGGTTCTCGGGGATAGGCATTGTAGGGGTAGCTGTTTTGAGGAGGGCGTTGATTATATGGAGCTGGGGGACAATGGTTATTTTTGGGGTGGAGTTCTATTCTGATTGCATTGTTGTTGCGGCCTGGGATGTGGCTGAGCGTTCATTACCGCATAGGGAAAAGGGGGTAAAGCATAAGCTGCATCTTGGTGAGGATAGTAATGTTGGGAAGCTTTGGGAAATGGGCGTGGGTATTGTCGAGGCTTCCTGACATCGGAAACCATCACGGCCCCTTTTTCTTTCTTTTTCCTGTTAGCTGCAACCCCGGATCCTCTTTGGATGGCCTGAGAGGTTTTTCTTATGGTAGATTGGCTCAGGATACGACCAGTTTTTAGCCCATTCTCCACCATTTCTCCAATTTTGGTTGCTTCTGCGAATGGTTTTCCCATGGCGGACATCATATTTTGGAAGTAATCAGCTTCTTGTGCTTGTAGAAAGACGCTGATCGTTTCAACCTCATCCATCGGAGGTTTGACCCTGGAGGCCTGCTCGCGCCAT
Organism: Nicotiana paniculata; assembly: GCA_005239505.1. NCBI lineage: Eukaryota > Viridiplantae > Streptophyta > Magnoliopsida > Solanales > Solanaceae > Nicotiana > Nicotiana paniculata. The sequence continues at coordinate 1,604 of ML349279.1, read as the reverse complement.
TTGATGGCGTACTCTCTGAAACTCTCTGAGGGTTTCTTTTTTAGATTGGATAGTGAGTTCATATCGGGAGCGATGTCCACATTGTATTGGAATTGCCGGAAAAAGTCCCATGCCAAGTCATCCCATATGTGCCAGTGGGATATATCCTGGTCCATGTACCATTCTGATGCAATCCCCGTCAAGTTTTCTCCAAAATATGCCATGATAAGTTCCTCCTTCCTACCTGCTCCCCTGAGCTGGTTGCAGTACCTTTTCGGATGGGCTATGGGGTCTCCATGTCCGTCATATTTTTCGAACTTGGGGGTTTTGAACCCGAGAGGCAGATGGGCGTGCGGGAACATGCACAAGTCAGCATAGGAGACACTTTTCTGCCCGCTCAACCCCTTTATATTTTTGAGGCTCTGTTCAATACTCTTCATTTTTCGAGTTATTTTTTCGTTCTCGAATCCTTTCTTATCGTGTCCCAAAGTGAACTCGCGCTGAGTTTGTTAGGGACATATATTAGGAGTATCATGAGCGGTATCCTGATGGACGGATGGTGTTTGGAATGTGAATGCTAGCGGCTCGAAACTTGGCCCGGAGATAGTTGGTGGGGCCGTGGCGGAGATTGGTGGTGCGGTGAAAATGTTGGAAGACACACCAGAAAACAAGGCATGGGGGCGAACCTCAGAAGGCCTTCCGGCAAAGTGAGCCGATATAGTTGGATATCCAAATGGTATAGCTGGGTAGCTTATGGGAATGTTGGACGCCCCTCCTGCCCTGGGGATTATCGCTGGGAAACCCGGGATGGTACTGGACGGTTCCCTACCATTGGACCATGCGTCCCACATTTGCAGCATGCGGCAACGTAGAGTCATATCCTCTTCAGCTGTCGTAGACTCAGCTGTTGGGATGGCTGGATTTAGGTCTTCCACGAAAGAGTTGACGATTGGCAGGTGACTTTCAGATGTCATTTCTATGCTCCCTTTTGATCTAGTGAAGTAAGGATGGGAAGCCAGGTTACCGCAAAACCAACCACCTTAAAATACCTTAAGATTGAACCAACAAAACGTTAGGTTCAAACATTTATCACATAGGCAATTGCACGTACGGGGTATACAATGCACCTGATGCTTTTCTATATGTTTTTTGCAACAGTTGTGTACTTCATCCCGGCTTATCTCTTGGTTTATTTTTTTCTCTTTATTATTCTTGCTCTTCCTTTGTTATTGCTTCTTCTTTTTATCCCTCGCTCGGTTTCCTCTCTTATGGTTATGATTGAATCCTATGTGGATTGCCTACGTACACGGCGTCACGTGAATCAGATCATCACATAGTTCATGCTAGCAAAACCCAAAAAATTGCATTTTTTTTTTCTAAAAGCTTCATTATAAAAATTTCCATTCATTAAATAAAACACTTTGGATTACAGAAAACTACAACTGATTACAGAGTTTGCAAAACAGTCTTGGCACATATTTCTAAAAATATAAAAACTGTTGTGGACTCAAGACATGACTACGACCAGAAAAGTGAAATACAGACTCGAAAAATATCAAGAAACATTAGTGCTTCTGTTTCTCCAGGGGCCGGTGGGGCATCATTCGGCCTTGCCACGGGCCTGC
>ML349278.1:0-61981 GCA_005239505.1 Nicotiana paniculata | reverse complement strand
CTTTCTTTGGAGTCAATGTTGCAGAGTTCCTTCTAGCTCTTGCGCGATTCCTTTTTATTGCATATGCCTTTTGAACGGTTGCTTTTGCACATGTTTCCTATTTCAAGCAAAAAACAATTTGTTAGTTTGAAACGGTGGTCAGTTTTGCGGCCTTGATTTTCAGCTGCTTGATCTCAATTCTTATGATGAAGATCTCAACCACTTGCTTGCTTGTTCGCTTGTTGGGGATTGGATTTCCTCTCTAATCCCGGGGCCTTGGCTTTCCAGATTTCACCATGGCGATCGGTCACGTGGGACCCAACATTTTATTTTGCCTTTGTAGGCTTTTCACTTGCTTTTTCTTTTGGATTTTCGGATTATTGGGGAGGAGTTTTGGCCCCTCAAATTCTGCTGCGACGGCTAGTCGTGTGGGATTTAACTTTTCCACCTTTATTTCGCCTTTATTGGCTTTTTCATTCCTGACTTCTCCTCCAACTGTAACTTTAGGTCATTTGGAATATTTCGGCTTTTCGAACCGTGCCAAGATGGTTAACCACACGGGGCCCAACCTTTCAACCGCGATCGCTTACATAGGCATTTCAATTCGATTTCCTCCTTTCACGGCTTTGAGTTTGAAGTATCGACCGCTTCGGCCGGTTGGGATCGACTTGACGCTCCTGACGAGGCTGGGTGCCTTTTGCATATTAGCCCGTGTCAAATGAGAGCCCTGTAAATCAGTCTTGCCATATTTTCTTTGCCTTAGTTTTGGGACAGAGTTAGACCGAAAGGGATTCAAAAGAAAAATAAATGACGGAATGGACAACAAATTCAAACAAAAGGGTCCCTTTCGGGGAAAGGAAAGAAGGACTTATCTGGAGTGCATGCGGACTTTAATGAACATGACATGCCCTTTGGACTGGATTCCTGATCTGTGCAAACCGTCCGACTCTAAGAAATTCATCACAACTATTACCTCGAGATCTAGAAACCTTGCCTCGGACTGTGTCTATACCAGTGATCCATTATCTTTTTCGATTAGTGGCGCCCTTTGCGAGTTTTCACCTACTAACCTCTCTCATTTCTCTTCTTACTGTCGCCTTGTAGGGCTCTTTGCGAGTTTTCACTAACAGGGCTCTCTCATTTTCAATTTCTCTACTCACCGTCGCCTTACAGCGCCCGTGTGGGTTTTCACCGATAAGACTCTCTCATTTCTCTTCTTACCGTCGCCTTGTAGTGCTCTTTGCGAGTTCACTAAGAGGACTCTCTCATTTTCAATTTCTCTACTCACCGTCGCCTTACAGTGCCCGTGTGGTACCGATAAGACTCTCTTATTTTAATTTCTCTCATTGCTTGTATCCGCTCCGAACAACTATGTTTTCCAATTTTAGACATCTANTTGATCGGAAGGACTTGCACAGGGTTTTTGGTGAAAAGAGTTTGGATTGAGCTACAGCTGTGGAACCGTTCGTGTGTAAACGTTGCTGATCATAGCATTTGCCCCAACTTAAACTCTTGGGGAAATGTGAAATTTTTATTTTGGTGTGACTGAACCCAGGGAGAGGTTGCCTACGTATCCTTTCGGAATCAAGTCGAACGTAGTTCAGGCAAACATTTTTGTTTTTGTTTTGGTTTTTCTCTGTTTTGTTTTGTTTTTCTCTTTCTTATGCTTCCTTGTTCTCTTTTTTTTTTCCTCTTCTTTTTTTCATTTTTCAATCACTCAATTTTTCTTTTTTTTTCCCAATAACACTTTCGGGTTCCAAAGAGGGTAATCAAAGAAGAGTAACCGGCTCAAAGGGTTTGCAAAAGAGTTAATGGTGTTTGGGTAGCGAGAATGAAAGCCTTCATCATTCCAACCGGAGAACATTTATGGAGGATCAAACATAGTACCTTTTGACTGCACCTGCGTTGACAGTTGTTTCAGGGACATTTTCTTCGAGCCCCAAGTACAACACACTCTTTTGACAGTACTCTGGTTGCAATGTATGGATCTTTCCAATCTGAACCAATTTTCCTTTGGCTATCCCGATTCATTGTTTTATTTCCTTGACCTTTGCATTCTGATTCTTGATTCGTTATTTCGAAGTCTGACAACGTTTTAGGATCTGTTGACTGCATCTGTGTTGACAGTTGTTTCAGGGACATTTCCTTCGATGTACCCCAAGTATAAACACTCTTTTGGCAGTACTCTTGTAGTAGTGTATGGACCTTTTCTTATCTGAACCAATTTTTCTTTGGTTATCCCGATTGTTTTATTTCGTCGATCTAACTTCATTTGCATTCTGACTCTTGATTCATTATTTCGGAGTCTGACAGCGTTTTAAGATCCGGGCATGAAGTCCGCAAGCATGCCATGTTATTGAAATCTGCATTTAAATAGAACTGAAAGTAGAGTAAGAAAGAGACAAGATTAAGAAAAGAGACATTCTTGGAAAAAGAAATATTAATTCCATTTGATATATTTTTTTTCGTTTTTTTTTTAATTTTTTATGATTTTGATGATTTTTTTTTTAATTTTTTTAATTTTTTATGATTTTGATGTTTTTTTTCAGATAGAAGGGTTTACATCGGAAAGTAAGACAATAAAGTAAAAAAACCGGATCACACCTTGGGATAATCCGGACGCAGAAAGGATAGAACGACTGGCTACCGAGACTCCCATCTGATGGGGGAACTTTCAGGCTTGGCGACCGTTTTTTGGCTTTTCTTCTGTCTCGGCAATGGATTCAATGGCCTTCAGTGCCGAATCAAGTTCTTTATCTTCACAAATCATTCTGACCACCGGCCCAGTGTGAGCAGGCAGGGATTGTTCATCATATTGGGGTCATCTTCATACCTAAGCACTATTGCCTGGACCTCGATGAGATCTTCCATTGCTCGTTTGAGAGTCCAACAATCTTCAGTGTCGTGCCCCACGGCTCCAGAGTGGTATTCACATTTAGCATCAGCCCGGTGCGAGGGGGACTCGGGGTTCGGCCGGTTTGGGGCCACTGGCTGCAACAGACCTATCCTGACCAACTTTTGGAGCAAGCTAGAGTAGGATTCACCAATAGGGGTGAACTGATTCTTTTTGAAAGGCTCTCTTGGGCGAGGGTTGTATTGGGGAACATTTGATTAGGGATTATATGGAGCTTGGTAAAGATGGGCGTTTCTGGGAAGTGGAGCTCGGTTTTGGGTATAATTTTGTGGCTGTGTGTAAGGTTGTGTGTTCATCACCGCACAGGGAGGCGGTGTCACGGCATATGCAGCATCATCTTGATAGGGGTAATAGTGTTCTGGGATTTTAGGAAGCATATATGATTGGTTGAATGCCCTGTTGGCCCCCTCCGAGCTTGAAGCCATCATAGCTCCCTCTTCTATCTCGTTTCTGTTCATCAAACCCTCCGAACCACCTCCCCAATTTTTAGCCTTAAAAGCAGCTTGACTCAAAACTCGGCCCATTTCTAAACCTCTTTCGACAATCTCCCCAATTTTTATAGCTTGAGAGAACGGTCTACCCATAGCACACATCATATTCTGGAAGTAGTCTGCCTCTTGGGCCAGTAGGAAGATCGTAACCATTTCTGCTTTGTCCATTGGAGGCTTTACTCTGATGGCTTGCTCACGCCATTTAACAGCATATTCGCGAAAGCTTTCCGCAGTTTTCTTTTTCAAATTAAACAAAGAGTTCCTATCGGGAGCGATGTCTACATTATACTGGAACTGGCGGACAAAGTCTCAGGCCAAATCGTCCCACATATGCCGATGAGTAATTTCTTGATCCATATACCATTCAGAAGCGATCCCGGTAAGGCTTTCTTCGAAATAGGCCATCAGCAACTCTTCTTTTTCATCAGCACCTCTCAGATGGTTACAATATCGTTTCAATTGAGCCATCAGGTCTCCGTGCCCGCCATATTTTTCAAACTTTGGCGTCTTGAAACCAACTGGCAGGTGAACATGTGGAAACATGCATAAATCGTAGTAGGAGAGACTCTTCTGACCACTCAAACCCTGTATGTTCTTTAAACATTGCTCTAAACTTCTCATCTTCCGAGCCATTTCTTCTTGCTCGGGGTTTCTCATTGTTTTTTGCTGACCCATGGGAGAGTCATATTGCGAGTGTTGAGGGTAAGACTTTGGCTTGGACACTGCTGGCTGTTCCATGGTGAAGATTGGTGGCGCAGCGAACATTATTGGCGGTGCCCTTGAATCCGGCGCCTGGGGGTGATCCGCAGAAGGCATTCCGGGGCCATTAGACGGCATTAGAGTGTGCCCACATGGGATGAGTGGGTTGGGCACAAGGATATTCGAGAGCCCATCTGAACCGGAAATCAGCCCAGGAAAACCAGGGATTACACTTGGCGGTTCTCTGCCGTTAGACCAGGCGTCCCACGTCTCCAACATGCGATGACGCAACATTCTGTTTTCTTCAGCATATGCTGATTCTGGCTGCGGAATAGCCGGTGATGGGCTATCCTCAGGACCGATGATTGGCATATTACCGGCGGAGGCCATCTCTACCTTTGGACCTTGTGAAGGACGGGAAACCGGACTACCAACAAAACCAACCACCAAAACCTGGCTAATTTGCACACCTAAACAACCTTGTTAGTTTTTGAGACATTTAACATATAGGAAATCGCATATTGGGATGCAATGCACCTAACAGTTAAACGCTTATACATTGTGTTTGAACGGTTGCATGTTTCATCCCGGCCTTTAGATGTCCCTTTCCAATTTTATCTCTCCTTTTTTTTGAATTTTCCATATCTCGATTTCTTTTCCTTTCTCTTTTTGTTATTTTCGCTCTTTATTTTTCTCATTTATTTTGTCACTCTTCTCTTTCTCTTTTTTTTTTTAATTGATTTCGCTCTATTCTTTATTTTTCACTCAATTTTCTTTTTCTTATTTATTTATTTATTACTCAATTTATTTATGGCTATGATCGAATCCGATGGGGATTGCCTACATATCATGATGCCGCATGAATCAGATCTTGCGTAGTTCGGGAAGATTGAGAATGGGGTAAGTAAACTTACCTTTTTTTTTTAATTTCATTTATTTTATTTTTTTGAATTTTTGAAAGGAAGGCTGTAAAAGAAGAAAATATTTTTGGCTTTTTTTTTTTGACAGAAAAATAAAACATATTTTTGATTTTGAATGTTGCCCCCTAAATTTCAAAAGAGGGACTTTAAATATAGACTTCTAAGAAGGAAACAAATTTTTTTTTCTTCAAATTTTTGCAATTATTCTTTTTTGAAGAAATTGAACTCTTTGACGTTAGTTTCTTCTTCTCTTGCCACCATTTTTTTTTTTAACTCTTAGAATATGATGTGTGATTTTTTTCAGGTTTTGTTATTCATAGGAAATAAAGTTTGAACCCAACGTGATTTATGAACGCATTGACTGTAATCAAAGTTTTCGTGATTGTGATGTATGTGCAATAAATTTCCAGTTGCTTGGGGTTTTAATGCCTCTTGTAGTCAATTTCTTCCAATAATTTTTTTTTCTTTCTGTTTCTTCTACTGGATTTATTAGCAATGAAAATTTTATGCAAAACTTTGAACCCTCTTTTGCCCTTGATAGCAAACATCTTTTTTTCTAGGTAATTATGCTAATTTGGGAAACAGACAAAGGGCAGTAACTCTGTTAATGTCTTGTTTGCTATGCCAGTCAGTGATATAGGTGCTGAATTGTGTATGTTCACTCAATTTTGTCAAAAAGGAAACAAAGAGTGAAGAGAGACAAAGGTGCGAAAGTCATGGATACTCTTAAAATTTCAAGAAAGTACCATTCTTGGTACAGTCTCTTTCCGTTCTTTCTGTTAACACAAACTAAAGTATTGGAGATTTAAGTGGTTGGAATGTAACCTCTCCTGCAAATAAAGATGTCTAAACCAAAGAAATAATCAAAAGTTGTCGAAAGCCATAAATAAAAGTACCAGCGCAAAGATTCTGGTAAACCAGTTGTCTGAGAAACTCCGAAAACTGGAACGAAATGCAACCAACAATGAATGGTTGAAACAAGACACACAGATCCTTTCACAACTAAATAGAGCAGACTAACATTGTCCAATTTAAGTCATAAAAATGTTAATGGCTTTATCAAATTCTCAGGTACGTGGCTCACCACACCTTTCTAAAAATTCGGTGGCACAAAGGAAAACAACTTAAAATATACACCAACTATTATTGAGTGTGACCAAGCTAAGCCAACTACACCAATCAAGCCGACAACTGGACACCAAGAACCATAGATCTCTAAACTTAAAAATATCACTAATCTATCATAGAACGGTGTCTGATGAGGTGCATACTTACTAATAGATAACAATAAGAGCCCGCCTGCATCACATGTATCTACGAAACCAAACTTACAAGGCACACGAATAACTCCAAAAGAAGGTTCTAGCTAATCCACAGTTCATAAAAGAGAAAATGTATAAACTAAAACAAAGCACAAATTATATTACATTATCTAGATATGGTTCTCTGGTCGCATAACAGTAATGAGATGTGGCAAATTAGGGCTCTTCAAATCTGCTCCAGACATCTATTCAACCCAACAATATGCTAGTCAAGCAATGAAGTCTAAGAGATTGTCTAGTGAAGAAAATCCAAAAGTGAAATCACCCTAGAAATGAATAGTACTTGACGGTGAAGAGAATTAGATATTTTGAACTTAAGAAACCATACCATCATTCAGTGACAATGAAGCCAACTGATCGGCCGGATTGCTCGACTGCTGCTGAGAAATATTCCTTAGAACCTCCATAGCCTCTGCGACCTTGGTTTTCTGGGCTTCACGCGACTCAAGAAAGTGCAATACCTCAGTCTGGTCCATCTCCTTCACACATGGGTAATTTAAATGAACTAGAAAGTCCCATGGACTGAGCTTTGGATCAAAAAGAAGGAAACGATACCTGCAAACTATTGAATTCCAGGGACACAAATAGGACCAAATAAAGCAAAACACTTTTATCACAATTGTAGATGCAAGTGATGACCACCCAGTAGAAGTTAGATATAGAATCGCTCAGCTTGTCATTCGTGATGCTTTAGGAACAGAATAAACTTTAAAACACTTTGGTTAGAACAGTCCTAATTGAAAGTTTAACTAAGCACTCACTTTTGCAAAAAAGTTAAACATACTGCCTCATAAATATGCTAAGAGAAGGAAAGCTAGAACATCCAGGTAAGTTGCAAATTTTCCACAACATCGAATCGAAGTGCACAATGAGAAACAAAAAATCCATATCACTGAATAAGACAACATAATGCACATATTAACAGAATGGAAAGTGATAGGTTTAACAAACTTTGCTTCCTCACAAGAAAATAAGCACCAAGAATATCAACCGCCAGATTGACGGATTATATGGCTACAAGTACCTCAGTAGTAACTTCATGCACCAGGTGTTTAGCAGCCTCAATCTATGCACAACTGGGAGCTCAAGATGTACAGCAAATACTGACAGCTGAACTTTGGCTAAAGCAAGACAGTCAACCCAGCAAATTGTTTTGGTAGGTTGTGCACACAGGAAAAAGAAGAAAGAGCTACTCAAATACTGCCGAACTGATGGCCAAAATAGTGCAGAAATGGCACTTAAACTGTGCAGCATTGCAGCTCAAATATGCAAAAATTCAGTTTTCAGTTCAGCGGAACAAATTAACTTAACTCCCAAACTAGAAACAAAAACAGGTTCAATAATTCAAGCCTCTCAGTCAACAGTAGACTAAGATAAATTTTAAGTTCAGAAACTTAGGTATCCAACCAAAACTTGATCAAACTACTCAATGAACTTAGCAGAAAACAAACCAGAAATCACCAAAAGTTCACACAAGAAACTGAACCAAAGTGCAAGTAGTTCTCTTCAAAACTTTTAGAACTACCACACAATTTAGCTAAACAGATGCAGCAAGGGATTAGATTTTCAGCAGATCAAACCATATTTTAGCTCAATATTCAGAAAATCAAGCGAGAAGGAGCTCGAGTCAAATTCACAGGCAAAACTCAGAAAGATCGAATCGATGTTCAGTGGAAACTCAATTCTCTCCAAAATTTCAGAAATCAGAGATACAACTCAATTTTAAACTCAAGGATTCAAACATGTACTTAGAGAAAATCTGAAGCTATGTTCTACAATTCAGTTTTAAACTCAATACAATATTTTTGAGATTTTTTGAAAAATTGTGAAAAATAAAAAGGTAGAAATTATTTTTTTATTTTGATTTGTCCCCTTTTTTGAATGAAGAAATATTTTTGTTGGGGTTTTAGTACTTTTTTGTTTTTATCTTTTATTCGTTCGGAATTCCCTAAGAAAATACTCCTAAAGAAGGAATTAAAGGAAAATGTTTATTATGGGTTTTTTTTCTTTTTATTTTTTTTAAATATTGGGGGCCGGAACCGATGAGGTATGCCTACGTATCTCACATCCGGTGAGAATCAGACCCGCGTAGTTCTGCCAGTTTTAACGGAACCGAGGAATATGACTTTTGAGAATATTCATTTATTTCCTATCTTTTAGATAGAGTTTCAGGATTTCAAATACATATCTCTCACTCTATGTTTATTTTTTTTTTAATTTTCTTTCCTATTCTAGAAGCCGGTCAACATGCATGCCGAAACAAACAAATGCCAAGTAGCACGTAAGATGCATCAGGATGATCTTTTATTTTGGGTTCACCTGTCCTAGACGAACCCAACCCCTGTGTTGAGTCCTCTAAGTCAAATGCACGTGATGCAAACAACGCACTTACTAGGGATCCGGCATGACGTTATGTCATTCTATGTTTTGAATCTGGGGTTTTGTTCTAGACCAGGCTTACCCGAGCGGACAGCTCGAGCCGAGGTTGGGGCAGCGTACCGGGAATACAGAAGATTCGCCGGCTTTGCAACTTATCTGTACCTCGTTCTAAAAATTGGATATGACTCTAACAGAAAAGAAGTCACACGAAGTGCACACTTCCCAGATGATTTAGAAGACTCAGATAGAAGAGGTTTTCGGCACATTTTGTATACAATTCAGATAATATCAAAGCGGTAAAAGCAGCATTTAGCACATTGGGTTTAAACATGTAAGAATTAGATAATAAAGCAAAATAAAACAGTTTATTCTAAGCTCGAATTCTTGAACCCTGAACCAGAGATTCTGGGTTTGGTCCCCTGCAGAGTCGCCAGAGCTGTCACACCTCCTTTTTCCACTACCCCCCGTATTAATGAAGGGGTAGTAAGGGATTTTTTCCAATTTAAGTGACATTATTCTGATTTGGGATTTATTTTTAGTTTTCAGAGTCGCCACCCGAATTTTTTGCGGTGTTTCGGGACACCATTTATTTATTGAGATCCCAAACTGAGGAAATTTGACTCTGTTTTAATTTGTCTGTGACCAGAAATCCGAGTAAGGAATTCTGTTAACCCGGGAGAAGGTGTTGGGTATTCCCGAGTTCCGTGGTTTTAGCACGATCGCTTAACTATTAATATTTGGCCTAGTTATCTGATTATTTACATGTTTTACCCTATTGTGCACTTAGCCTTTTTAAACTTTAACCGCTTTTAGTATTTATGGATTTATCTTGGAACAAGTCACGATGACGTGCACTTATTTGTTTTTTGACACGTTATAACTGCGCCACATGAAATGCACCCGCAATTACAACATGTGATTTTATTATTGTTTTGAGTTAGAGTCGAGGACATGAGTTGCCACACCCGAGTGTAGATTATATAGTCATGACTATGGTCATGACGATTAAATATGCCTATTTGAGGCGATATTAAATTATATTCTAAGTCTTGGGATTTTTATCTAAAAGAGGTATTTTTAGCTTATGGGATATATATATAAATAATTTTCGATATTTATGGATTTATCTTGGGACAAGTCACGATGGCGTGCACTTGTTGTTTTTGGACACATGGCAACCACGTCACATGAAATGCACCCGTGGTTGCTATGTGGATTTTTATTAATTGTTTAGAGTTAAGGGTCGGGGGCATGAGTTGCCACTCCCGAGTGTAGATTACTTAATCATGACTATGGTCACGACGTTTAGAATGCTTATTTGAAGCAATAGATGATTACTCTCTAGGTTTAGTATTTTTAGCCTAAAAAGGTATTTTTAGCCTAGAGATGTGTACAAAGTCGTCCAGAGTTAAGTTGGCTATCCTAAAGGATAAGTGTTTGGGCTATGGCCATGTTTAGCCCAATTTATCAATTACCCCTTTGGCCAAATCCTAGTTTAGGCTATTTATGCAACGGGAGTAAAGTTACTAATTCTTTAACAAATTCAATCCCCTCATGACATGTCAACAATTATGCATCGAGCATCACTAAGACCTTAATCTATTTTTCATTTTTCAGTTTGACAAAGGGGCAGAAATACATAATCAGAACACACGTCGCATATATATATGTACCTATAAGAACGTACAAACATACGAACACCTTCCTAATCACTGAATTTCTTTTTGATTTGTAACCTTGAATTACTTCATTTCATGGGAACTTTATAAACAAGGGAAACGCAGCAAAAGCAAGGATTGGTTATGTACAGAACATGATTCATGACAGATTTACAAGGAAAACTTCAACATGTGGGTTGCAAGAGGCCCTTGTTTTCAACAAATTCTAGCTGATACAACCTACAAACATGCTTAGAGTAAACAATAAAGGGCAATCAAACAGACAATTTCCTTTGTCCATTTAGATTTAAAGAAAAACTTCAAAGTATCAAAGCATACCTACAACTATTAATTACAAGAATCACATTTGAATGTACTTACAAACGTTTCATATGGACTTTATACAGAGTGTTTAACTTACTCAAATAGCAAAATAAGAATCCATACATATGTTCCTAAACGTTCTGAAACTACCAAGATAACATTTAATTTTCAAGGCATTCAAGAAATAGAATAACAAACCAAATCTTTAGTAAACTTCAGGAATGAGAGAAACGATTAGCACATTTATATAAGATCAACTTTAATTGTCAGCCATAGAAATCTGATCAATCCCTCTCAACAACTCAACATCAATGATCCAATAAACCAGAACAATTGATAAACAAAATAAAGCCATACGTGAAAGCATGCTAACACGGAAGAAGGGATCCATCTGCACATTCATAAAACCATTGTGATTAGATTAGATAAGAACAAAAGAACCTCTTATAGATGAATCCGAACTTCGATTCCTTAACAACTTTTGAAGCTAAAACACGCACGAAACTGTGTGCAAGACCTCAACAGAAACTCGATCAAATCGACGGAAAACTCAAAGTTGACTCAGGAAACTCAAGCGAAGCTTAGCAAATCTAGAGAAACAAGCAGATCGACCACAGAATAGAAAAGAAGAAGAAACTCCAGGGGGAAGGAGTTTGCCGTTTACGGCATTTTCCAGCCAGATCTGTCACCGGCAAGATTAATGACGATACGGGGTGAGGAATAAGAGAAGTGAGGTCATTTTGGCCATGGCCGGTCGCGGCAATCGGCGATCGCAGCTCAAGAAGAAGCCTGTGGATTTTTGAATAGGAGGTGGTGAAGTTGCGGCGATTATTTGATCCTTGAAGAGAGAGACGTGTGTAGAAGATCAAACTATTTTTTTTTTTTTTGGTTCTTGAAGAAATAGCATGATGTTCAGAGAGAGATAAAAGAGGCGTGTATTTTTCTCTAAAGGTGGGAAAGACTGATCTGTGTATTAGGGATGAGAAGTGAGGAAGAATTAGAGGGGGAAAACGACGGATCTGGAAGATAGAGCCCCTCATTTTTAGGTCTTGGGGTATTTAAGTGAGGGGGATGGGTATTGGGCCGGACCGGGTCGGGCAGGTGGTGTTTAGGAATTTTGGGCTTCAACAAAGCAGGCCTATTTTCCTTTGCAAGGTTAACCCAATTCAAGAATCAACTAAATCTCTTCTTTTCAAATTAGCCACTTAGTTTTAAACTCCAATTTTGATACCACTCTTTGTAAAATCAATCAACTATCCATTTTAACTACTAATCAAATAATTAACTATGTTAAAACTAATTACCTGAGACTATGTATGCAATTTTGATTTTTTAGAAGATGTATTTACAATGTGATTAAATCCTAAAAATGAAGTTTACAATCTAACATGCTAATGAAATCAAGATTCGAACATTATTTTTTATGATTTTTATTTTATTTTATGATTTTAGAATTATTAAACATGCATGAAATGCAACTAAATAAAGAAAAGTTCCTAAAAAAAAATTTAAAAACTATTTTTGGTTATTTGAGGAGTAATTTCCTTGTAGGGCAAAAATTGGGTGTTCACAACCGCATAAAGCATGTCCCAAGCCCAGCATCCTTCTCCTATGCGATCGCATATGTGCCTTCGCGATCGCATAGGGCATTTTTGACCAGTGATATTTTTCCTCTACGCGATCGCAAATAATTTCATGCGATCGCGATGCTTTAAAAAACCTGGGCAGATTATAAGTTTCAAAAATCGGGGGTTTCACCATTTTAAACATATTTTGACTTCTAGGACTCGGTTTTGGACGATTCTTTGAGGATTTTTCACACAAATCGAATGGGTAAGTGTTCTTCCTCTAGAATTAAATATATTTCATTAATTAGTTCTTTTTTTTATCATTTAATTTGTTATTTGGGTTGAGGGGATTGTGGGCTTTGAAAGAAAACTTCAAAAATGAAAATTCATGATTTGAATGACCAAATGTTATCGGAATTGGATAATTTTAGTATGGGTGAACTCGTATCGGAATGGCTAATCGAAATTTGCAAAATTTGTCGGGTTATGAGGTGCGGGCCCAGGGGTCGACTTTTGGGTCGATTTTTATAAATTTGCAAAGATTGAGACTTTATTATTCAGAATCGTTCCTTATACATTTTATATGTATTTTGAAGTTGTTTAGTTGATTTTGAGCCGTCTGGAGGCCTTCCGGCCCGAGAAGTCTATTTTTCAGTACCGGGTTGTCGTCTTTGAGGTAAGTATCTTGCCTAACCTTGTGTGGGGGAACTACCCCTTAGGATTGAGTATTCTATGTTGATTGTAGTCCGCGTACGCGAAGTGACGAGTGCGTACTCGGACTTATTTGAATATAGATTGCCCTTTAGGGATTTCTACGTCCTTATGTTCCCCCCGTATGAATTGAAGTTGTTATATTTAAATTCCAAATTTCTAGTTTCATCTCTCCCTACTCAAATTAGAAGTACTTTCCTAGAATTTTCTCTTTCTTATATTATCTTAATTGACTTAAATGAAGACTTTGTTTTTCCTACCGTTATACTGTATCTTTCTTCATACGCTGCCTATGTGACTAAAACTAGTATAATCTCTCCCTATAAATGTCTATACGTTGGTCAAGCATGCCCGTGAGTCATACATTGTGATTTAATTGATTTTCCTCTTAAGTACTACTTAGGTTTAATTGATGACTGCCCATGTTGATGGTATTCTTTGGTGTTTCCTATTTACTGAGCATTTGTTCAAACTGAGTTTGTTCGGTGAAGCTAATTGTCAAGTGAGATTGGTTATAGCTGATTCCCTTGCTGGGATGATTTGGTTTCTTGGTTGCGAACTTGAATATATATAATTGTTGCTATATTTTTCTATTTTTCCCCTCGTTATGATATTTTCTCTTTGTGCTTGGCATTCCTTTCAGTGACTACTTCTTATGAGTGAGTTTTTACCATTTTTGGGATGTCTTTGTATTGATTTGCTCATCGCACTTTGCATTCGGTCTTGTTTGCTTTTGCGCCGGATGTGGTAATATATGTTGTTTCTGTTGCATTCTGGTGGTTTTCCTCAGTGCCTGCATTGCATATTTAAATCGGGACTACAGACAGAGATTCGGGAGCTTTCGCCCTATACTGCACTGCATATTTAAATTGGGACTACAGACAGAGATCCGGGAGCTTTCCCCCTGTACTGCACTGCATATTTTAATTGGGACTATGGATAGAGGTCCAGGAGCTTTCCCAGTGTACTGCATCGCATATTTAAATTGGGACTATGGACAGAGATCCGGGAGCTTTCCCCCTATACTGCATCGCATATTTAAATTGGGACTACGGACGATATTCTGAGTTGCGGACTGAGTTTCGGTGGTTTTCAATATATATATATATATATATATATAGAAAAATATAGCTGAAAAGCAATTATCTCCAAGAAAAGTTATGTCTGAAGCCACGAGAATCCGACTCCAAATGGCCCAAATCTATTCAAATAAATTTCATACCGTAAATAACATCTCATGCACTGATTCTACTATTAAATTTAAGGTTACGACGCGAAATTAGGTGAAATAACCTAAACTCCCCCAGGCCGGCATCTCGGAGTCGGTAAACTTTACATTTTCAGAACCCTCGTATTCTCACGAGTCTAGCCATATAAAAATCTCTCAAATCGGAGGTGAATCGCCCACTCAAATCCCAATTTTAGAAAAACCTAAGTCCTACCCCAAACACCCAATTTTCACCCATGGAAATATTTGATTTTAAGTTGAAAACATGTTAAATGATGTTAATGATTGAAAGAATTGAGTAAAAACCAACTTACAACTGATTTGGAAGAAGTCTTGTTCTTGGAAAAATCGCCTAAGAGTGTTTGAGTATGAGAAAATATGGAATATTAAGTAAAAATTCGGTTTTTGTACAGTGCAGGCTACTGGTTGGCATGGGAATTGCGAACTGGGGTTCGCAATTACGAACCCTTCAGAGATTCCCAGCCTTCGCATTTGCGAACCTCTTGGTCGCATTTGCGATCAGGCCTGCCCAGACCAATCTTCGCATTTGCGAACCTCTTGGTCGCATTTGCGATCAGGCCTACCCAGACCAACCTTCTCATTTGCGATGAGTAGCTCGCATTTCCGAGTTCGCATTTGTGATGCTTGCTTCGCAAATGCGAAGCCTGCAGATCAGTCACACTAGCAGATTTCCAAGTTCAAAAATGCAATCTGTGGCCTATCCAAACCTCACCCGAGCCCCTCGGGGCTCCAAAACAAATACACACACTACCTGAAAAGCATCCTATGAACTTATCTGTGCGATCAAATCGCTAAAATAACATCATATACATCGAATTAACCTCAAAATCCATGAATTTTATCAAACTTTATAAAACATCAAATTTTCCATTTTAAGTCCGAAACACGTCAAACGAAATCCGTTTTCAACCAAACTTTACAGAAAGGACTTAAACTATATATAAGACCTGTACCGGGCGCCGGAACCAAAATACGGGCTTGATACCATCACTTTCTAATCAGATTTCATTTTCATTTTCCTTAAATATTTTCAGAAAACAATTTTCCTCGAAAATTCATTCATCGGGCTTGGGACCTCGGAATTCGATTCCGGGCATACGCACAAGTCCCATATTTTCCTACGGACCCTCCGGGACTATCTAATCATGGGTCCGGGCCAGTTTACCCAAAATGTTGACCGAAGTCAAATTTATTCATGTTAATATTAAATCTTAGCATTTTTCACAGAATTTCATATTTAAGCTATCCGTCTACGCGCGCAAACTACGCACACAAATCGATGCAACTACAAATGAGGTTTTCAAGGCCTCAGGAGTATGGAATGGGGTAATAAAACAGGTAATGACCCCTTGGGTCGTCATAGGTTAGAAAGGAGGGGTGAGAGAGAAGAGAGAAGAGAAAAGGGGTTTCAAGGACGGTGGGTTAGGAAAAATGGGGTAGGGTTTAGGAGGTTAGACTATTTAAAAAAGAAAGAGTACCCTGGACCGTTGATCTCCTGAGATAAACGACCAGGATTAGTTCTAGTTTCGGGTGGGTATGTATAATGGGTTATTGGGATTGGGTATTGGATCAGGGTTAGAATAATTGTGCTGGGGTGGTTATTGGGCTGGAGTCCGAATTTAAATAGAAAGGGGCTATATTTTAGATAGCCATTTAATTTCAAAAAAAATAATTTATAAAAATAGTTAATAAATGATGAAAAATACTATTTGTGTATGAAAATCATATAAATAAATTACTTAATAATATAAAAAGTCATTTTTGTGTAAAATAAAGTAATTATGCATACATGGGCTATTATTGCAAAGTTATTGCAATTCTAACCTAAAGATGTAAATATAATTATGCATAAAATAATTAAAGCTTAATATAAATGTAAATGATAAAACTTAAGCAATAAAATTATTATAAAATCCTTTATGATTCAATTAGCAATTATTTAGATAATAAAATGATGGAATAAATTAATTTAAAATCCTTTAAAATTACAAAAAATTATGGAAAAATACTAATTGATGCTCATGCATTATTTTAAAAATATATATGCATTTTGAAAATAATATAGGAAAAACTTGGGTATCAACACCAGGACCCACCGTTGTGGACCTCGAGGGGTGCCTAACACCTTCCCCTCGAGGTAATTTGAGCCCTTACCCGATCACTGGTGATGCAAACTGGTTTATGAGTTAATTTTTCTAGGTTCCCTAACTCACCTTAATCCATTAGGTGGTGACTCTTCCAATCCCTTACCCAATCCCAAAAAGAATAAGTTGTCCCAGAAATGTACCCGATTTCGCGAGAAAAAGGGGGCGCGAGAGCATGGTGGCTCTACTGGGGATATTTCTAGGCTCTTACCATAACAAACCTGATTTTGTGAATAGTCTTTAAACGTATATTTATTATTCCGTTAATACTTTCATACCCCTTCCCCTTCCCACTTTATGTGAATTTATTTGCCTATCTTTATGATTTCTCTTCCATGTTTTATTACTTTACTATGGAAACTGACTTGTCTCCTTGTTTTCTTTCTTAAATTCCTTTATTAAGTACCGCCTTTATAATTTTTTCATTGTGTAAATATGTGACAGTGTGCTATTTTCTATCGCATAAATCATGCTCAACATCATATTCCACTCGTGCGTAATTAATATCATAGAAACGCTTGATGAGTGTTTGCGCTCTTCTTATATCACCCAATTTCAATTTGAAGGCTTATTTTCGGTAAACTAGTCTATCAGCGATGCAATTGACTGTTCTGTGCCTTTCCACCTGAAGTCGTCCGCTTAAGGGTACCCGTCTAGACTTCTATAGAAACCTTACTCTGATTATAACTGTACATGCATCATGGTCAAACCTAGCCTGCGTTAATATGTTGTCCACATAATAACCCTTTAAGAAAAGCCTTGTCCAAAGTCTACCGGGGTTTCCATAATCCCAACAGACACAACCACGATCTGCGTATTAATTTGGAGAAATAAGTGCCAATATGCTAATCATTAATGTATAAATAGTCGAATTTGGAGGGGGAAAGGGTCTAACTCTATTTGTTTTGCAGAAAATGAGGCACGAAGTCCCCAGGTTCGGCATGGTCCGTGACATACCACCATTGTTGCTAGACTGGTGGGAAGACGTTTCGTCATGTGATAAAAGCCATGTGAAAAGAGTCCTTGGAAACCTACCTTCCTTACTAGATATCAAGCCAAACAACATGTTGATCGAAGCTGCTACCATGTTCTGGGACAGAGAAAGGGCCATATTCCGTTTTGGCAACATATAAATGAACCCTCTTTTGGAGGAAATGGGGGATTCGTTGGACTACCTTGGGACTGTCCCGGGTTATTGGTGCCGAAAAATCGCACTCCCAGAGGGTTTTTGAAAATGATGGGTTTTAAAATAATGACGACTTGGTGTGCCTAAAGAAGTCCTATGTACCATTTGACTTCCTTTATGAACGATATTTTCATAGCAACTCCTATTGTATCTTCCATGACGAGTTCTCCATCACTTCCTTGGGTTGGATTCATCGTAGGGTTTTCGTGTTTATCGTCTGCTTCTTGTATATCATAGTGTTTCCAAGCAAAAAAGAGATAATTCACACTAGACTGGCCATGGTAACTAAAGCTTTAATTGGGGGAATCGAGGGACAAACATATACAATTTTCCCTATGATTATAGCAGACATATGTCGGGCCTTGGATCGCCGCCAGAAGGGGTTCAAACACTTCAAAGGATTTAATCTGCTGCTATAAATTTGATTGCTAGAACATTTCCAGAGAGGTCAATACCACCAAGATTTCCCACAAAGGCTGTGGAACAATCACATAGCCTTTCATCACCCCAAGAGAATGACCTTTATCCCAGATAGGTTTGCTCAACCGGAGAATGCTACAGAATGGGTGCAATTTTTTGACAACTTGACTGAGGACCAGGTTCATTAGACGTTCGAGTGTTTCCCCACCAATGAGTTCATCATCCGATCTAGGGACGCTCCACACTTGGTATTGGTCGAGTTAAGAGGTATACACCCATATGTTCCTATCGGGGTCATGAGACAAGCTGGTAGAAAACAGATTATACCACGAGTCTCCAAAATGAGTCACTATAGGGTGGATTTCCAAGACGATAACATCCCATATAAATGTGAAGCTCGACATATGTGGCACTTGAAGATTATTGTGGAAAGGGACACCATCGAGCCGGATCGATATCACGCAGGGCATGTGTACTTTTACCCATCATGGTTGGAGGACTGCATAGCAAGAATAGTCGAGCCAGGGGTTGGTCGAGGGAACAGAGTCATAGATGAGGCTGCCGAAGAATAGGTCAAGTAGAACAGATTGCACAAAAGGGTTCGCGAGTCCGAGGTTGAGCATCTGGAACAACACAAGACTGATATGGAATTAATCAATGAATGGAGGGAAACGGGTACCAGATCGAATGAAAGGATAGAATATCTGGAGCAGGGTCAGATGGAGTTGGAAGGGAAGATGAGGAAAAGAGTTAGAGACTGTCATAATGTTGAAGGTATCGAAGAAGGACATCTCGCCAGGGCATACCTGCTTCTGGACATGCGCGACCTGGGAACCTGATCGATGGAGCCAAGAGAACCAGGCCTGGAGAAGGTCCTTCTGGGACCAAGTAGATTAGTATTATTTGTTTTGCTTTTCAAATGTAATAAGGACTAGTGCCATTTGTGACTTACCTTATTATCGTTTTAGATTCGTCTTATTTATTGCGTTAATGAAATGAAGCAAGTATTGGCATTAAAATTCTCCAAATCTACTTGTCGCTAGGCCTACCTCGGGCACAACAAGGATCCCAAATTAGGACGCGAATTTACATTCCTACAATATGTGTTTAAATACTACAAACATTTTTAAGAACTCTCACTAACTTGGTTACCTTTTGTTTTTCTTTCATTTTGATTATTCCCATCCCTAAGGTTGGTTCACGCATACTAGAATCATCAGCATATCACCGCAGATCCAGAGGCCCTCCACCTCCTCCTTCTCCAAATGCATCAAAAGCAAAAGGGAAAGCTAAGATGGATAATATGAGTGGCGACAACACCGCACATGCCGAGAATGCGAAAACTTCTGATGGTCGGAGTACTCTGGCACCAAATAACTTGGTTTTGCGGCTTGAAAAGAAAATAATTGAACTACAGGGTGAGCTTGAGCAGGTCCGTAAATTTTACAAACCTCTCCCTCATACTAAACGTCCCAGATATCAACCATCCAAATACCAAAAAACCAGCACCTCCTCAAAATACACCCAACCAACGCCCGCAGAATCCTCCCGCACCCCACCAATATACAACCCCTCATCAAAATCCTTTACCCATACCTACACCACCTCAACATCAGCATCTCCCGACTCAATATCCACAAACCAGTTACCACACTCCTCATAATACCCCACAGTCTATCCCCGATCCCCAAAATTTAACCAATGATCACCACTATACCCAAACTCCTGGCCTTCACCAAAACAAACCCATATACGTGGAAACCTTACCCCACTCTACTCAACAAATCTCATATATACCTGAATCCGTGAAGAAGGACCTTCTCATTAATAACATGGCAGAGGAGCTCAAGAAACTCACAAGCCGAGTTTAGGGTATTGAAGGAGGAAAAGGAATCGAAGGTCTGAATTACGAGAATTTGTGCATTCACTCAGATGTGGAACTGCCGGAGGGTTAAAAACCTCCCAAGTTCGAAATGTTTGATGGAACGGGTGGCCCAAAGGTTCATTTGAGAACTTATTGTGACAAGCTCGTAGGGGTTGGAAAGGACGAAAAGATTCGCATGAAGCTGTTCATGAGAAACCTTACTGGAGACGCTCTATCTTGGTACAGAAGTCAAAATCCCAAGAAATGGGCTAATTGGGTAAGCATGGCGTCAGACTTCATGGATTGGTTCAGATTCAACACGAAAAATGCACCGGATATCTTCTATATCCAGAATCTCAAGAAGAAGTGCACTGAGACTTTCCGTGAGTATGCTACTTGGTGGAGGTCGGAAGCAGCAAAGGTCAGGTCGGCATTAGATGAAGAGCAGATGAACAAGTTCTTTTTCAAGGCTGAGGATCCACAATATTACGAAAGGATAATAGTAACAGAGAATCACAAGTTCTCCGATATCATCAAGCTCAGAGAAAGGATTGAGGAAGGTATCAAAAGTGGAATGGTGACCATTTTTGAGGCACTGTAGGCCACGAATAAAGCACTACAATCAGGTGGCATATCAAAGAAGAAAGAAGTGGGGACAATAATGGTTTCCCATGGTCCAAAATTTCAATTTGTGTACGAAACACCTTCACCCACATACCAATATTCACCTCCTAGGTATCCTCAACCCGCTACTGCCCACCACACTAATAATACCCAACAAGCCTATTATCATTCACCTCAAACTCGTCCATTTTACCAAATATCCAGGCCTAATTTTGATCACTAACCACCCAGATAATACACCTCTATTGCTGAACTCATCGACAAATTGTATGAAAGATTAAAGGCTGCTGGATATGTCACCCCTATTCCCATCGTGGCTATGGAAAACTCATCTCAATGGATAAACTCGAACAAGACATGTGCGTACCATTCTGGCATGAAGGGACATACTATTAATGGGTGTCGCACCATGAAAGATGAGATCCAAACAATGATTGATTCCAAGGTCATACAGGCGAAGGAAACCGCACCCAATGTCCGTAATAATCCCCTCCCAGATCAAAGGGGTGAAGGAGTCAATGTAATAGAAACTGTTGAAGAGTGGGATCCCGAGGGGTCAATCGGGCTTATTCGGGAAGGTGATGATCCTAAGAAGCTGGCAGTCACGCTCAATCCCATTGTGGTACAGGTACAACCTCCAGTCAAAGATTAGGTAACTGCATCGGCTCCCTTTGAAGTAGAAGTGACACCACCTGTAGCTACACCTGCTCTGTTTAAGGTAGAAGTATCCACACCTTTCACTGTGACAGTGACATCCACATCGCCCTTCAGTTCCAACATTGTACGTTGGAATTATGTTGTCGAGGCTAGGAGAAAGAGGAAATCAAACATGGAAGAGTCTGGCGCTGAACAAGGGATGACCAAAACGGATAGAATTTACAAACCTAAGCATTTGGCAGAGACCAGTAAGCAAGCTTCCAATAAACAACCCGTCATTAAAATTGGTCCGGACGACCTTTGGAGTAAAGTATAAGAAAGAGAGTATTCTGTTGTTGATCATCTGAATAATCCCGCCAAGATATCCATCTTATCGTTGCTGCAAAATTTTGAAGCACATAGGAATGCTCTGATGAAGGTACTGAATGAAGCATATGTGCCCAACAACATTCTAGCGAAGAAATGGCCAATATGGTGGGACAAATGTTGGAAAACCATAATATCACCTTCTATGAAGACGAATTTCCACCTAAAGGATTAATCCACAACAGGGAACTGCACATCACAGTGCAATGTGAAGATAAGTTCATTGCCATAGTTCTGATAGACGGAGGGTCAAGCCTCAACATCTGTCCGATGACAACTCTGAAGAGGTTAGGCAAGGGCCTACATGAAATACGAGCAGGATCTATGAATGTGAAAGCATTGGATGGGTCACAAAGAGCCACGATTGGAGAAACCAAACTATGCTTGCAAATGGGTCCTACCTGGTTCGATGTTGAATTCCAGGTGCTAGACGTATCCGCCTCCTACAATCTGCTTATGGGACGAACTTGGATACATGCTGCTGGAGCTGTCATATCTACTTTGCAACAAGCGGTAAAATTTGAATGGAACCATCAAGAAGTGATCACCCATGGATATGGGAGCAACCCCATTTACACCAGTCAGATTGTTCCGGTGGTAGAAAATAGAAGGAAGTTAGGTGGAGAAATCGCATCGAGTGTGTTAACGTGATTGAGAAGGATAAATGATGGAGTAGAAAAATAGAGAGCATACTGGCAGGGGAAGGGTATGAACCTGGTAAGGGGCTTAGTAAAATGCTTTAAGGCATCTCAAAACCAGTACAGCTGAAGCGCCATGGCACAACCTTCAGGATCGGATATCAGTATACCTGGCATGAATATCAGAATTGGTCACCGCCATGGCGTGGTCCATACTATCCTCTTGAGAAATCCGTGCCGCACCAAAATTAGACCTTTCATAAGGCCGATACAATGTGGGGCCAGATGAGGAAGAAGCCTTGGCATCATTGAGGAATTTTTTCTTGGAAGATGATGATATGGATTGTTATGTAATAGTTGAGGAGGAGGCGGAAGACGGCCACACTATGCAGATAGTGGAGAAGGGAGCATCTCTCAAGAACTGGACCGCTAATCCATCAATGGCCCGGCGAGTCTCTGGGTACCAAGGCTGATAGCATTGTTTACTTTTGAAAATGATTTCCTCTTTTGAATTTTTTTTAAATAATATTTTCAGTGTCTGTTTCAAAAAATTTATTTGAAATCATTTTGTTTGACATTCTAAATGTCTTGATGTTTTATTATTACTATTTTTCTTTCATATATTTATCCCTACAACATTACTATCTTTTATCTTGATGAACCAACGACTGTGACATGTCAATAAAAGGACAGTGATTCAGAAGAAATAGAAGAAGAGGATGCAAGACCTGAGGAAATTGTTAGAGCAGTGGAGAACTTTGAGAACAAGTCCAAGTCCAACCTGGACGCGACCGAGATCGTCAACTTGGGAGACTATGAAACCATCAAAGACACCCGCATAAGTATCCATTTGTCATTGTTAGAGAAGGAAGAATACACTCGGTTCATGAAAGAATATGAGGATATCTTTGCATGGTCATACGACGATATGACAGGTTTGAGCACATTCATAGTGGCTCACAAGTTTCCTACAAATCCAATGTGTTCGCCAGTGAAGCAGAAACTCAGGATTTTCAAGCCAGACATGAGCCTGAAAATTAAGGAAGAAGTTACCAAGAAGATGAAAGCCAAGGTTCTCAGGGTAGTTGAATACCCAACATGGCTGGCCAACATTATACCGGTTCCAAAGAAATATGGGAAAGTCATAGTCTGTGTTGGTTATGGATATAAATAGATCAAGTCCCAATGGTGATTCCCCGCTTCCAAATTTACACATTTTGATCGATAATTGCGCCATGCATGAACTCCAGTCATTTGTATATTGCTTCACGGGTTACCATCATATTTGGATGGACGAAGAATACATAGAGAAAACAACCTTCATTACACCATGGGGAGTGTATTGTTACAAAATGATGTCGTTTCGTCAGAAGAATGCTTGGGCCACCTACATAAGGGCTATGACAATGATCTTCCATGATGTGATACATAAAGAAATAAAGGTATATGTTGACGATGTCATCATCAAATCTAAGAGGGCTATATATCACATAGTAGATATAAGGAAATTCTTTGACCGCTTGCGGAGGTACAATCTAAAGTTAAATCCCGCAAAGTGTGCATTCAGGGTTCCTGCCGAAAAATTGTTGGGATTCATCGTCAGTCGCCGAGGAATAGATTTGGACTCGTCAAAGGTTAAATCCATCTAGGAACTATCCCCACAAAAAAAGCAAGAAGAATGTGATGACTTTCTTGGGACTCCTCAACTACATCAACCGTTTCATAGCACTGTCCACAGTAATATGTGAGCTGATTTTCAAAATGCTGAAGAAGGATGTCGCAACCAGTTGGACCAGGAATTGTCAAAAGACTTTTGACAAAATAAAGGAGTATCTGTCCACACTGCCAGTCTTAGTCCCGTCAGAGCCTGTAGACCACTACTACTATACCTTGCAGTGTTAGATGGATCTTTCGGTTGTGTTCTGGGACAGCATGAGGAAGCACGGACAAAAGAGCATGCCACATATTACTTGAGTAAGAAGTTCGCTCCATATAAAGCACGGTACTATCTGCTAGAACGCACTTGTTGCGCCCAACCTAGATAGCTCAGAAGGTAAGAGTATTCTGTTGTTGATCATCTGAATAATCCCGCCCAAATATCCATCTTATTATTGCTGCAAAATTCCAAAGCACACAGGAATTCTCTGATGAATGTACTGAATGAAGCATATGTGCCCAACAACAATACTAGCGGAGAAATGGCCAATATGGTGGGACAAGTGTTGGAAATCGATAAGATCAGCTTCTATGAAAACGAATTTCCACCTGAAGGATTAAGCCAAAACAGGGTTCACATTACAGTGCAATATGAAGATAAGTTCATTGCCAGAGTTCTGATAGATGGAGGGTCTAGTCTCAACATCTGTCTGCTGACAACTCTGAAGAGGTTGGGCAAGGGCCTACATGAAATACGAGCAGGATCTATGAATGTGAAGGCATTCGATGGGTCACAAAGAGCCACGATTGGAGAAACCAACCTATGCTTGAAAATTGGTCTTCCCCGGTTCGCTGATGAATTCCAAGTACTAGACATATCCGCCTCCTACAATCTGTTGTTGGGACGGACTTGGATACATGCCACTGGAGCTGCCGCATATAATTTGAACCAAGCAGTAAAATTTTAATTGAACCATCAAGAAATAATCATCCATGGAGATGGGATCAATCCCATTTACGCCAGTCAGACTGTTCCGGTGGTAGAAAACAGAAGGAAGTTAGGTGGAGAAACCTACCATCACATCGAGCGTGTTAACTCGATTGGGAAGGATAAGTGATGGAGTAGAAAAATAGAGAGCATACTGACATGGGCAGGGTATGAACCTGGTAAGGTTCTTGGTAAAAAGCTTCAAGGTATCTCCAAACCAGTACAGCTGAAGCGCCATGGCACAACCTTCGGGCTCGAATATTAGTATACCTGGCAGGAATATCGAAATTGGTCGCCGCCATGGTGTGCTCCATAATATCCTCTTGACCAATATGTGCCGCACTGAAATAAGACCTTCAATCAGGCTGATACAATATGGGGGTCAGAGGATGAAGAAGACTTGGGAGCATTGAGGAATTTGTTCTTGGAAGACGATGCTATGGATTGTTGTCTAACAATTGGGGAGGAGGAGGAAGACAGACTCACTATCAAGACAGTGGAGAAAGGAGCATCTCTCAAGAACTGGACCGCTAAAACATCAAGGGCCCGACGCGTCTCGGGGTAGCAAGGCTGATAACATTGTTTACTTTTGAAAATGATTTCGCCTTTGGAATTTTGTTTTAAATATTTTTTTCAGTGTCCGTTTCGGAAATTTTATTTGAAATCATTTTGTTTGATATTCTAAATGGCTTGATGTTTCATTATTACTATTTTTCTTTCATATCTTTATCCCTACGACATTACTATTTCTTATCTTGATGAACCAACGACTGTGACATTTCAACAGAAGGACAGTGATTCAGAAGAAATAGAAGAAGATGATGCAATACCTGAGGAAATTGTTAGAGAATTTGAGAACTTTGAGAACAAGCCCAAGTCCAACCTGGACGAGACCGAGATAGTTAACTTGGGAGACTCCGAAACACATCAAAAACCCCGCATAAGCATCCATTTGTTACCGTCAGAGAAGGAAGAATACACTTGGTTTCGGAAAGAATACGAGGATATCTTTTCATGGTCATACGACGATATCACAGGTTTGAGCACATTCATAGTGGTTCACAAGTTACCTACAAATCCAATGTATCCGCCAGTGAAGTAGAAACTCAGGAAATTCAAGCCAGACATGAGCCTGAAAATAAAGGAAGAAATTACCAAGCAGATCAAAGCCAAGGTCCTCAGGGTAGTTGAATATCAAACTTGGCTGGTCAACATTATACCGGTTCCAAAGAAAGATGGAAAAGTCAGTGTCTGTGTTGATTATCGGGATATAAACAGAGCAAGTCCCAAGGATGACTTCCCGCTACCAAATATACACATTCTGATCAACAATTGCGCCAAATATGAACTCCAGTCCTTTATAGATTGCTTCGCGGGTTACCATCATATTTGGATGGACAAAGAAGACACAGAGAAAACAACCTTCATTACACCATGGGGAGTGTATTGTTACAAAATGATGTCGTTCGGTCTGAAGAATGCTGGGGCCACCTACATGAGGGCTATGACAACAATCTTCCATGATATGATACATAAAGAAATAGAAGTATATGTTGACGACATCATCATCAAATCTAAGAGGGCTATAGATCACATAGCAGATTTGAGGAAATTCTTTGACCGGTTGCGGAGGTACAATCTAAAGTTAAATCCTGCAAAGTGTACATTCGGGCTTCCTACCGGAAAATTATTGGGATTCATAGAGGAATAGATTTGGACTCGTCAAAGGTTAAAGCCATGTAGGAACTACCACCACCAAAAAGCAAGAAGGATGTGGTGAGTTTCTTGGGACGCCTCAACTACATCAGGCATTTCATAGCACAGTCGACAGTAGTATGTGAGCCGATTTTTAAAATGCTGAAGAAGGATGCCACAACCTGTTGGACCGGGGATTGTCAAAAAGCTTTTGAAAAAATCAAGGAGTATCTGTCCACACCGCCAGTCTTAGTCCCGCCAGAGCTTGTACACCACTGCTAATCTACTTTGCAGTGTTAGATGGAGCTTTCGGTTGTGTTCTGAGACAGTATGATGAAATGGGAAGAAAGGAGCAGGCCACATATTAGTTGAGTAGGAAGTTCACTCCATATGATGCACGACACTCTCTGCTAGAACGCACTTGGTGCGCTCTAACTTGGATAGATCAGAAGGTAAGAGTATTCTGTTGTTGATTATCTGAATAATCCCGGTCAGATATCCATCTTATCGTTGCTACAAATTTCGAAGCACACAGGAATGCTCTGATGAAGGTACTGAATGAAGCATATGTGCCTAACAACATTACTAGCGGAGAAATGGCCAATATGGTGGGACAAGTGTTGGAAATCCATAAGATCACCTTCCATGAAGATGATTTTCCACCTGAAGGATTAAGCCACAACATGGCACTTCACATCACAGTGCAATGTGAAGATAAGTTCATTTCCAGAATTCTGATAGACGGAGGGTCCAGCCTCAACATCTGTCCGCTGAAAACTCTGAAGAGGTTCGGCAAGGGCCTACATGAAATACGAGCAGGATCTATGAATGTGAAAGAATTGGATGGGTCACAAAGAGCCACGATTGGAGAAACCAAACTATGCTTGAAAATGGGTCCTACTTGGTTCGTTGATGAATTTCGGGTACTAGACATATCTGCCTCCTACAATCTGCTACTGGGAAAAACTTGGATAGATGCCGCTGGAGCTATCACATCTACTTTGCACCAAGCGGTAAAATTTGAATGGAACCATAAAGAAGTGATCCATGGAGATGGGAGCAACCCCGTTTACACTAGTTAGACTGTTCCGGTGGTAGAAATAGAAGGAAGTTAGGTGGAGAAAGCTACCATCACATCGAGCATGTTAACGCGATTGAAAATGATAAATGTTGCAGTAGCAAAATATAGAGCGTAATGGCATGGGCAGGGTATGTACCTGGTAAGGGGCTTTGTAAAAAGCTTCAAGGTATCTCCACACGAGTACAGCTAAAGCGCCATGGCACAACCTTCAGGCTCGGATATCAGTATACCTGGCGGGAATATTGGAATTGGTCGCCGCCATGGCGTGGTCCATACTATCCTCTTGAGCAATCCGTGCCGCACCAAAATTATACCTTCCATCAGGCCGATACAATATGGGGGTTAGAGGAGGAAGAAGCGTTGGCAACATTGATGAATTTGTTATTGGAAGACGATGATATGGATTGTTGTGTACTAGTTAAAGAGGAGGAGGAGGACGGCCTCACTATCCAGACATTGGAGAAGGGAGTATCTCTCAAAAACTGGACTGCTAAACCGTCAAGGTCCCGATGAGTCTCGGGGTAGCAAGGCTGATAGCGTTGTTTACTTTTGAAAATGATTTCCTCTTTGGAATTTTGTTTTAAATACTATTTTCTGTGTCCGTTCCGAAAAATTTATTTGAAATCATTTTGTTTGACATTCTAAATGACTTAATGTTTTATTATTACTATTTTTCTTTCATATCTTTATCCCTACAACATTACTATTTCTTATCTTGATGAACCAACGCCTATGACATGTAATGAGATAATGCAATAGAAGAAGACATTCTAAATGACAGTGATTCAGAAGAAATAGAAGAAGAGGATGCAATACCTGAGGAAATTCTTAGAGGAGTGGAGAACCTTGAGAACAAGCCCAAGTCCAACCTGGACGAGACCGAGATAGTAAACTTGGGAGACTCCGAAACCATCAAAGAAACCCGCATAAGCATCCATTTGTCACTGTTAGAGAAGGAAGAATACACTTGGTTCATGAAAGAATACGAGGATATCTTTGCATGGTCATACGGCGGTATGACAGG
The DNA here is from genome assembly GCA_005239505.1 of Nicotiana paniculata. Taxonomy (NCBI): domain Eukaryota; kingdom Viridiplantae; phylum Streptophyta; class Magnoliopsida; order Solanales; family Solanaceae; genus Nicotiana; species Nicotiana paniculata. The sequence goes on along the minus strand of ML349278.1, from coordinate 33,424 downwards.
TTTGAGCACATTCATCAAGGCTCACAAGTTACCTACAAATCCAATGTGTTCGCCAGTGAAGCAGAAACTCAGGAAATTCAAGCCAGACATGAGCCTGAAAATAAAGGAAGAAATTACCAAGCAGATCAAAGCCAAGGTCCTCAGGGTAGTTGAATATCCAACTTGGCTGGCCAACATTATACCGGTTCCAAAGAAAGATGGGAAAGTCAGTGTCTGTGTTGATTATCGGAATATAAACAGAGCAAGTCCCAATGATGATTTCCTGCTACCAAATATACACATTCTGATCAACAATTACGCCAAGCATGAACTCCAGTCGTTTGTAGATTGCTTCGCGGGTTACCATCAGATTTGGATGGACGAAGAAGACACAGAGAAAACAGCCTTCATTACACCATGGGGAGTGTATTGTTACAAAATGATGTCGTTCGGTCTGAAGAATGATGGGGCCAACTACATGAGGGCTATGACAACGATCTTCAATGATATGATACATAAAGAAATAGAGGTATATGTTGACGACGTCATCATCAAATCTAAGAGCGCTATAGATCACAAAGTAGATTTGAGGAAATTCTTTGACCGGTTGCGGAGGTACAATCTAAAGTTAAATCCCGCAAAGTGTGCATTCGGGGTTCCTACCGGAAAATTATTGGGATTCATCGACAGTCGCCGAGGAATAGATTTGGACTCATCAAATGTTAAAGTCATCTAGGTACTGCCACCACCAAAAAGCAAGAAAGATGTGATGAGTTTCTTGGGATGCCTCAAATATATCAACCGTTTCATAGCACAGTCCACAGTAGTATGTGAGCCGATTTTCAAAATGCTGAAGAAGGATGCCGCAACCAGTTGGAACTGGGATTGTCAAAAGGCTTTTGACAAAATCAAGGAGTATCTGTCCACACCGCCAGTCTTAGTTCGGTTGTGTTCTGGGACAGGATGACGAAACCGGAAGAAAGGAGTAGGCCACGTATTACTTGAGTAAGAATTTCACTCCATATGAAGCACGGTACTCTCTGCTAGAACGCACTTGCTACGTTCTAACCTGGATAGCTCAGAAGGTAAGACATTATTTCTATGCCTATACTACCTATCTCATATCAAGGATAGATCCCTTAAAGTACATTTTTCAGAAACCTATGCCTACTGGGAAGCTAGCCAAGTAGAAAATCATACTGAGCGAGTTCGACATCATCTATGTAACTCAGAAAGCAGTCAAAGGACAAGCATTGGCAGATCATCTTGGTGAAACTCCTGTAGGAGGGGAATACGAACCCCTAAAAATGTATTTTCCTGATGAGGAGGTATCATTCGTAGGAGAAGATATTGATGAAGCCTACGATGGTTGGAGGATGTTTTTCGACGGAGCTGCAAATTTCAAATAAGTAGGTGTCGGAGCCGTCTTGGTATCAAAAACTGGCCAGCATTATCCGGTGTCTGCAAAACTTTGATTCCCATACATTAACAACATGTCGTAATATGAAGCCTGCATATTAGGGCTCAACCTAGTTATGATAAACATTCAAGAAGTGTTAGTAATCGGCGATTCAGACCTGGTGGTACATCAAGTACAAGGAGAATGGGATACAAAGAATTCCAAAATACTATCACATCTGCATCACGTACAAGAAATGAAAGAATAGGTTCACAAAGATAGAATTCCGGCATGTCCCCAGAATTCATAATGAATCCGCAGACGCATTGGCCACCTTTTCATGAATGATACAACATCCAGACAAGAATTTCATCGATCCCATTCCGGGGAGGATCCATAATCAGCCGGCATACTGTGCTCATGTTGAAGAATAAATAAACGAAAATCCCTGGTTCCACGACATCAAAGAATATTTGACGAAAGGAGAATACCCGGAGCATGCTAACCATAGTCAGAAACGCACCCTTCGGAGATTGTCCAATCACTTCTTCCAAAGCGGAGGAACCCTGTACAAAAGAGGCTTCCAAATTGCTCGAGGAAATACATGCCAGAACTTACGACCCACATATGAATGGTTTTGTCTTGGCCAAGAAGATACTCAGGGCCGGATACTTTTGGATGACCATGAAAACAAACTCCATACGGTACGTTCAAAAATGCTACCAATGCCAGATACATGTAGACATGATACTGATGCCACCAAATGAGCTTAATGCAACGAGCTTACCTTGGCCTTTTTCCTCCCGGGTAATGGATGTGATCGGCCCAATTGAGCCCACCGCTTCAAACGGGCACCAGTTCATTTTAGTAGCCATCGACTTCTTCACTAAATAGGTTGAAGCTGCATCTTACAAAGTTGTGACCAAGAAGGTCGTTGCAGATTTTGTCCGAGACCGAATTGTTTGTCAATTTGGGGTTCCAGAGTCCATCATTACTGACAATGCCGCCAATCTCTACAGCGATCTGATGAAAGCCATGTGTGAAAATTTCAAAATCAAGCACAAGAATTCCACAGCATACAAGCCCCAAATGAATGGAGCCGTAGAAGCCACCAACAAGAACATCAAGAAGATACTAATGAATATGGTAGGGAATCAAAAGCAATGGCACGAGAAATTACCATTCGCCTTACTGGGATACTGTACCACATTCCGCACATCAACTGAGGCAACTGCCTATCTGCTGGTTTATGGTACCGATGTTGTCATTCCCGCCAAGGTAGAAATTCCTTCTTTAAGAATCATACAAGAAGCCGAAATCAGCGATGCAGAATGAATAAGGAACCGCTATGAGCAAATATCCCTCATATACGGCAAGAGGGTGAATGCAATGTGTCACAGCCAGCTCTATCAGAATAAAATGTCCAGAGCTTTTAATAAACGGGTCAAACCAAGACAGTTCACGCCGGGGCAATTGGTATTGAAACGGATCTTTCCACATCAAGATGAGGTCAAAGGGAAATTCTCGTCCAACTGGCAAGGTCCTTATATGGTTCACAGAGTATTTATAGGAGGAGCGCTCATACTCGTAGAGATGGACGGAGAAATCTGGCCAAAGCCTATCAATTCAGATACAGTTAAAAGATACTATGTGTAAACCATTTATGCTTCTTCATATCATGTAGATTGAACTACGCTCGACCTGATTCCCGTTTAAGAAGGGACACGTAGGAAGCCCTGTGGGTTCGGTCACAATTTAATAAAATTTCCATTTTCCCCACGATCAGAAATTGGGGAAGAATTTTGAGGAGGACCCTCAAAATTCTGAAGCAAGTTCAGCTAACCACAGCATATGGAGAAGTTAGAAAGGTCATCTAGTTAACTGCTGTAGAATTTTGAGGTCGCATGTCTCTAATAATGTCACAGTTACTAGTTCGTCTAACTAACTTCTAAACTACATATTACTATGTCTTTGAAAATTATACACGCATGCTTTTGAAAAAGAATCTTTGCTTTAGCCAAATGCTACCATAATAGCTTGAACAGGATCTTCAGACAGAGTGGAGCATATCGAGCAAGAAAAGGCACGAACCAACCTCCCCCCGTAAAAACTCACAATTGTTTTTGGATGCAGGACTATATCATCATGATAAACACCATCGCAATGACACAATCTCTATGAATGAAACACATTGTCAGCTAAGAATACTTTACCCTTACTCCTCTATTTGCATGAGACTAAGCTCTGTCTCAATCCTTGCATGAGGCTAAGCCCTGCCTCCCTATTTGCATAAGGCTAAGCACTACTTCTCTCCGCATGAGACTAAGCTCTGTCTCAATCCTTGCATGAGGCTAAGCCCTGCCTCCCTATTTGCATAAGGCTAAGCACTACTTCTCTCCGCATGAGACTAAGCTCTGTCTCAATTCTTGCATGAGGCTAAGCCCTACCTCCCTATAATAAGGCTAAGCATTGTCTTCTCTCCGCATGAGACTAAGCTCTGTCTCAATCACTGCATGAGGCTAAGCATTGCCTCCCTATTTGCATAAGGCTAAGCACTGCCTTCTCTCTGCATCGGACTAAGCACTGTCCCGAATCTTGCATGAGGATAAGCCCTATCTCAAATCACTTGCATAAGGCCAAGACTTGGCTCCCTATTTGCACAAGGCTAACCACTGCCTTCTCTTCGCATGAGACTTATCCCTGTCTCAAATCACCTACATGAGGCTAAACTCTGCCTTCTCTTCTCATCACACTAAACACTGTCCCGAACCTTGCATGAGGCTAAGCCCTGCCTCCCCAATTGCAAAAGGCTAAGCCCTGCCTTCCCATTTGCATGGGACTAAGCACTATCTTGAATCTCGCACGAGACTAAGCCCTGCCTTCCCATTTGCATTGTTCTCTTCTCTCAGGCAAAGCTCTGCCCACAATTTCACACAAGACTAAGCCATGTCTTGTTGCTTCTAGCATCATGCCTCTGCACCTCATGGGCTTAAATATAGCCAACTTGTCTGAAGGCGTCATAGTATGAAGGCACCATCCTCGTAGCCAGAAGACATCATGCCATGACCTGAAGATCTCTCAAACTTGCACATCATTATTCAAAGGTGTCATGATTCGGATTCACCATTGTCATGACCCGAGAACATCATTTCATGACCTGCAAATTCCTTACCGCACAATTCATGGCTCGGGACATCATGGTCTAAGGACGTCATCCTCAACCATCCAAAGATAGTTTTCATGGTCTAAAGGGAATTTGCATCATGTCTAAATTTACGCAAATTTATACGTATATGCTTGCATTACATATTTTGATTTGCAGGTGACCCAGTGAGTAACTGTTATCCCAACAGGAGCAATCCCGCTCCAGTTCCTTCAAATTATTTTAAACCTGACCACGCAATTAACTGTTTCACCTATTCGAAACCTTGTGTCTGTCCTTGTGACAACTCTATCGGTTCATTCCACCAGTGGATCCAGAACTATACACGGTCTGATTCCTATAAAACCAGGGATATGTAGGCAGCTCGGCAACCTAAGTGCGGCCTATATCACTCAAATTACTCTATTTGGTAAAAATTTGCCATCATATCTTTACCCGACAACTCTTTCATCCTTCCCGGGTAAAGATTGCCAGTTGTTGAAACCCAATTTTTTCCATATATATTTCAAAAATCCATACATACTTTCAAGATATTGCATGAGCATCAACTAGTATTTTTCCATAATTTTCTAGCAATTTTAATGGGGTTTTAATTAATTTATTCCAGCATTTTATTATCTAAATAATTACTAATTGCGTAATAGGATTATTTTATAATAATTTTATTACTTAATTTTTATCATTTATATTTATATTAAGCTTTAATAATTTTAGGCATAATTATATTCACATCTTTAGGTTATAATTGCAATAACTTTTCAATAATAGCCCGTGCATGCATAATTACTTTATTTACACAGAAAATGAATTTTTATATTCTTATAATATTAAGTAATTATTTTAAACCATTTTTCATATACAAATAGAATTATTGTCATTTACTAGTTATTTTTATAAATTATTTTATTAATTTAATTGGGTATTTAAAACCTAGCCTCTTTTCTTTTCAATTTCGGAGCTAACCCAAGCCCTATAGACCAACCCAGTACCCAAATACCCATACCCGTCCAAATTAACTTGCCCGGCCTAAGATCTAATCCCAACCGTTGATTTCTCGATATCAACGACTCCCAATAACCATAACCCTTTTAATTATACTTACACCCTTAACCCTAGTTCATTTTCCCGTCTACCCGCCGTCACTAAACCCCCTCCTCTCATCTCCTCTCAAGTCACTTCTCACCTTCTGAAACCCTAGAAACGGAACCCCCATTTCTCCTTCGATTCCAGCTCATAGATGGAATCCATTAACGATTCCCTTACCTTATTAGCCCTCTCCTATTACTGGTTAACCGATTATGGTATTACATAATCACTTGCCTAACATGGAAAACAGATCTCTCTTGCTTTGAACCAAATCTTGTTCGACCGTTCACTTCTTTCCGTCTATGTTCATTATAGTCCCTTTATGGTATGAATCTCTGAGATTTTTGTTCGATCTTCACTTACCTTAAAGCTAGGGTTCATATCTTTTCATATCTGTTATAGTTTTTTATTTTTTGTTAAATATTTTCCTTTAATGCTTCCGTGCATCTCTATTATGATTTTTCTGATTAAATTTTTACCCTAAAAATTAGGGTTTTGATTCTTAAAAAATCAAACCAAATCTGAATTAATCTTTAATGCTTTTGTTTATCCGTCTCTTTGCATCTTTATTATAGTTTTCTTTTGATATTCTTGACTGATTTTAATTAACCTAAAAATCAAGGTTTTCGATTTTAACAGATTTTTTGCCAAACCTGTTTCAACCTTTAATGTTTCAATCTCTGTGTATTTTGTTTATTACTTCTGACTGATTTCACTTACGCTAAAATTTAGGTTCAAGCCTTAAGTACTTCCGTCTATATGTCTTTGTATTTTTGCCCAATTTCTAGGGTTCTCGACTATTTGATTATTTTCCTTTTAATGTTTTTTCATCTATCTTTATTTTACCATGGCCGTTAATTGTTGACTAATTTTACTTACCCCAAAATTAGGGTTTTGAAATCAGTCTTTCCTTTTTTGTATAGTACTGGTATTTCCTTATTTTTCGTTTGATTTAAATGTTCTTGCCTTATTTGGTCCTGCATTTGGTTGTTAATTTATTCTATTTTCCTTAACCTAAGTAATGCTGGTCTGATTTTATGCTATTGATTGAAACTGACTTTAAACTAGTTCTATTAATTGATTCCAATCCTTATTTGTCTATGATTGACTTATTACCTTATTTTTCTGCCTCATTGAGTACTATTTAAACCCCTTCTCCCTCTCCACTTAGACAGACTCGAACTCTCATTTTTTTTACTCACTAAAAACTTAAACTCTCTTTGTTCTCTCTTGTTCTGATTTCTGTACTAAGTGGTTATTGTTTGTCCGGTTGAAAGCCAAGGCAAATTACTCTGGAACTTAACTACTATTGCATATTTACTTGCTCTCTTCTCAACTGGTATGCCATAACCTTTGCAATTTCATTCTCTATGCTTTGTTTGACTAGCCTGTTTCAATTCCTAGCATGATTCTGTCCTTTATATGACTATATGATTTCATTTGGTAATACTGTTAACTTAAGACGACGTCATTTCAAATAACATGAATACTCTCATAAGTAAATGTAAGATTTATTTTGTTTCATTAACCTATTCTGAACTTTATAAGGTACGATAAACATGTAGTCAAATATGTTTGTTGTCTAACTCATCTGCTCTGTATATGTATTCCATGTACCTGGCTAACTTAGTTTTTCTGCCAAATGGTTTATGTGATTAAACAATGATTTTCATAAGTCCAGTATAATTACTTAGCTTGATCAAATTTCAAAATGTTTGAACTATGTGCTAAGCATCAATTCTGTTTGTTTTCATGATGCAGATTTTGCCTGCAACTTTATGTTCTGAACTTTTTTTCTTCTGAAATTGAACTGTTTATTTTAAAAACTTCCCCCTTACCCTTTATGCACTAGTTTTCAAACTCCTACTCTTAGTCATTTAGGTTCTCACCACCCCTAGTGTGAGCATTGCCTAGGGTCCTTGACACTCTTTTGAACTCTGACACATTGGGGCTGGTCTTACAACCTTTTATGAGTTATCTTTCAGAATGTGGTTCTGGTGTGAGCATTGACCGGGGTACCTGAGGCCCTTGGGAACTTTTACACACTGGAAGCCTGATTTTAATGTACCATGGATGGATCACTACTATGCTCCCAAGTTGTTATGTTTGCAGGCCTAGTTTCCGGGTTTAGATTGGGCTTATGAAGGCTCCCTATAGTATAATTGTTACTATTATGTAATTCTTTCAATACTATGGGCGGTAATAATCTGTAATAACATATTTGGGGTTAATGAGTAAAAACTGGGGGTTTTCTTATATATTTGTCAAAAAATACAGGGTAGAAATCCTGCCTATAGGATTTAATTAAGTTGATTGAATTACGTGAGTAGTAGACTGTGTTTAGAGATCCTGCCTATGGGATTTTCCTGATTATTTTGATTTTGTGTTTTCACATTTGCATACTAGAGATCATGCTTATAGGACTTTTCTTTTTATTCTCCATTAGAAATCATGTTCATATGATCTACACATATTTTCAACAAAATGTGCATTAGAATGTCTATAGGATCCTGTTTGTTTGAAATAATAATCTTTTCCTGGCAATCTGCTTAACTTCTGCGCACATACGGTTAATAGATACCATGTCTATAGGAATAAAAAATCAGCTTCAAACCTAGAAATCATGCCTATAGGATTTAAACTAATAGATATCATGGCTATAGGGTGAAATTAGGTTTTAAACTAATAGATATCATGCCTACAGGGGTTTAATCGAGTCAACGATTAGAAATCAGGCCTATATGGGGTTTAAATCAATTCAGCAATTAGAAACCACACCTATAGGATTTAAAAGGAATAAAAACCTAAGTTTATGAGTTAAAATCAGTATTACACTTTGAAACCATGTTTATAGGTCTGTAATTTGTAAACTCATAGAAATCATGCCAATAGGATTCTGTTAATCAATTCTGAACTCAACGAATTCTTGCCATCACTTAGGCAATCTGTAGGACACATTAATGATTATGGGCTTAAAATTGTGACATATTACCTCCTTGGAATGCCCAGATTTGCACTCAATAAAATCAGTAGGCAAATAAATAGGTCACAACGTTCGCCTTAATAAAACTATCTTTATATTCTGTGTCTGATCATATAGATATCCTGCCTATAGGATCCTAAAACTAACGAAGTTTGCTGATTCTATTGCGTGCTTTTGTTATTTACGTGTAGAGGTCAATGTGATCCCTTATTTGTTTATTTGAAAGTCCTATTTGTCTTTTTTTTTGTCGCCTAGATTTCAAATTTTTAAGTAACATAGATTGGTCTAGAACCATCCTAAATAGAGTTCCTAAAACCTCCAGGGCCATAGGTAAGGGACGGGTAGGGCACGCATAAGGAACAAGCTATAAGCTATTATAATGCTTAGGTAACAACTGAAAAATAGTAAATGGGTAGTAAGGAGATGATAGCCCATGCGCTAATGCTATAAGTAACACCCCAACTAGGGAAACTTACAAAGTATTGCATGGAATGATCCTACAGGCTAAAAACCCTAGGACCCCCTTTAATCTTGTTTAAAGTAACTTTTATTGTCAAAATTATTTTCCTCCCCTTTAAGTTGATTCGCTAAATTTAAGTTCGGTCCGGACCCACCATTGTGGACCTCGAGGGGTGCCTAACACCTTTCCCTGGAGGTAATTTGAGCCCTTACCCGATCTCTGGTGATGCAAACTGGTTTATGAGTTAATTTCTCTAGGTACCCTAACGCACCTTAATCCGTTAGGTGGCGACTCTTCCAATCCCTTGCCCAATCCCAAAAAGAACGAGTTGTCCCAGAAATGTTCTGTCCAGCAATATCGCACCTGCGGCGTCGCACCTGCAGAAAATTCCTCGCAGGTGCGGATTCTCACTTAAGCCAAACTTCCGCATCAACGGTCCTCAAAATGCACCTGCGGGCCCGCAGGCGCGACACCTGCGCTCCCAGGCCAGGTTCCTCTTTCCGCCTCTGCGCAAGGTGTTCCGCACCTGCGCCTTCGCACATGCGGTTCCAAGTCATCAGGTGCGGCCGCACCAGAAGGTCTGCACCAGCTGCCCTTTACTGCAATTTTCCAAACTTCCAACCTTCGGAAATCATCCGAAATCAATCCCGAGCCCCTCGGGGCCTCGAGCAAAAGTACCAAAAAGTCATATACAATATATCAACCTAGTCAAACCCTCAGAATGCTAAAAATAACATCAATACACCAAATCAAATCCAAATTCAAGCCTAAGGATTTCTAAACTTCCGAAATTCGCCAACGATGCCGAAACCACCCAAAGCACGTTTGAATGACCAAAAAGTTTGCACACACATCCCAAATGACACTACGAACCTGGTCCAACCTTCGGAATTCCATTCCAACCTCGATAGCTAATTTTCCACTGCCGACCAGAAATCGCCAAAAATCCAATTTTGCCAATTTACGCCTAATTCTACTTCAGACCTCTGAATGACATTCTGAACACCCTCCTAAGACCTAAATCACCTAACCAAGCTATATGAGACATAAAACCACATTCTGAAATCATTTACCTACAAGTCAACTTCCGGTTGACTTTTCCAACTAAATTACCGATCAAAGAGACTAAGTGCCTCATTTCTCAGCATAACCAATCCGAACCCGAACCAATCAACCCAACACAACACAAAAGAGCTGAACCAAACAAGAATGAAGCAAAATAGGAAAAATAGGGATAAACTCTCAGAACGACCGGTCGGGTCATTACAGCTTCTAATGTAGCCTTAGATGAAATAATTATTAAATTTGAAAATTCTAGCACTGAGAATATTAGGGAATTCAGTACAAATATTATTGAAAAAGAAATTGGTACAAGTACATCCGAATGTGAGATTTCTAGTAAGTTACTAGGAGCTATTGATTATTCTAAGGATGAATTTTTACAGAAACTCCAGTATTTTAGTACTCAAATGTTTTTAATAAAAAAAACTCTTTTGATTGATTATAATTTCAAAAGAGAATTTACTGCTTTATTTGATAGTGCAGCAGATTTGAATTGTATAAAAGAAGGAGTAATACCTACTAAATATTTTCATAAAACCACTCTTTGTCACGCCCCGAAATCCCACCATCGGGCCGTGATGGCGTCTAAAATTGAACCTGCTAGATAAGCCAACGTGTATGGATAAACCAGCATATTAACATCAATTTAATGTGATAAACTAAACGGTTCACAATTTAACAACATAAATAAATATGGTTTCAAGCAAAATAATGACAAGATAATACAACAACGCGTAAATTTTTCCAAAACCTGGAGTCACAAACTCACGAACTGCCTATAAGAGTGATAAATACAAGTTTGAAAAGAGAATACATAGCTGTCTCTGATACTAGAAAAAAACACGACAGACGTGAAGACAAAGGGATGGAAGAGACGCCAAGGACCACGAACGACAACGGGTATACCTTGAAGCCTCTATGATAAGCTGGAAGACACTCCTACTAATGATGTCCTCCGGGTCCGGCGGCGTAATCTGCACAACATAAAGAAGTGCAGGTGTACCATCAGTACAACCGGCCCCATGTACTGAGTAAGTGCTGAGCCTAACCTGGGTGAAGTAGTGATGAGGCTAAGACACGACAACAAAGTGTACCTGTGCAGTTCAATAGTATAGCAGAAAATAAACAAGAATACAATTACGGTGAGAACATGCTGGGGGTAAGAGATAGCAAATTCTGAAATGACAGAAACGAAAACAACAGTCTGAAATGTTTGAAAATAATAACGGGAAATCACAACACAGATTAAACGGTGTAAGATGCGGCACGACATGTCCCCTCGTGCATAATAATAATATAAAACATGGCACGGAATGTCCCATCGTGCATATAAACATGGCACGGAATGTCCCCTCGTGCATAATAATTATAAACATGGCACAGAATGTCCCCTCGTGCACAATAAATATAAACATGGCACAGAATGTCCGCTCGTGCATATTTAATATAGACATGGCATGGAATGTCCCCTCGTGCATAATAAATATAAACATGGCACGGAATGTCCCCTCGTGCATGAAAATATAAAACACGGCACGACATCACCCTTCGTGCTTTAACACTCTTCCTTACCCAAACAGCAACCACAATCAAGGGCAAGGAAATAAACAGAGTAAAAATAGAAATCCCGGCAAGGGAACATCAATTAAACAATTAAATCCCGGCAAGGGAACATCAATTAAGCAATTAAATTCCGGCAAGGGAACATCAATTAAACAATTAAATCCCGCCAAGGGAACATTAATTAAACAATTAAATCCCGGCAAGGGAACTATACAACGATAACCCGACAAGGGTACATTTCAATAACTTTTTCTCTTTCTTTCACTTTCATTTCCATAATTTATTCTATTACTCGAGCCAATTCTCCAAAGGATGTAATTATCTCATATTCCTTCATCATTCGTTTCACAGTTTGAGGCAATCCTCCAAGGATGAAATTATCTCATATCTCTTCATTATTCGTTTTACAATTTGATCCAAATGCTCCAAAGATGTAATTATCTCATATCTCTTCATTATTCGTTTTTACAATTTGAGCCAATGCTCCAAATATGTAATTATCTCCTATATTAATTTGAGCCAATGCTCCAAAGATGTTTAAAGATTACAATTCCCTTCACTTTCCCTTTACAACATATAGAAATCCGCAATTAGGCATAGAAATTACAACAAAATCAGAATATTCACAATATAGGGACTCACGGTCATGCTAGACACCAATGTATAGATACTCGTCACCATGCCTATACATCGTACTTGAAAATTAGAAAATAGCAAATAATACTCAACTCCTATTCTCTCAAGCTAAGGTTAGACCAAACACTTACCTCGGGTCAAAAATATAGCAATCAACCCTCTAACACCGCCTTTCCTTTAGAATTCAACTCCGGAATGGTATTATCTAGGCATAATCAACTCAAGTATATCAATAAGGATTCAATAATTCACTTACATAGCATAATTACCCATTTCCATGCATTCGTCCAAAATAACAAAATTCGACCCTGGGCCCGCTTGGTCCAAACATGAGGCTCGGACCAAAACCCGATCACCCATACCCCCACGAGTTCAAATATATGATTATTTTAAAATCTGAACCCAAATTGAGGTTGAATTACCCAAAATCCCATAAACCCTAACTCTACCCAAACCCCCTAATTTCTAATTTGTTTTCATGATTTTTAGGCCTAGATTCTAGTGATTAGTTGATGAATGTGAGAGGAAATGATGTTAAGGACACTTCCCTATGGAGCTATGGTGATGGAGGTCTTCAAATTTCGCATAAGGAGAGTGGGGAGGAAGAAGAGTGGTGAAATATGGAAGAAATCCCGTAATGTTTCTGTTTTGGGGCTTTTAAAATGGCTGGGCTATTTTGTTCTCTGCGATCGCGGAAGAAGGGCTGCGATCGCAGAGCTTAAAGACCTACTACTATGCGACCGCAGGAGAAAGGCTGCGATCGTAGAAGATCAGTCCACAGACCTCTACGATCGCAGAGTAAAAAGGTGCGACCGTAGAGAAGGATAAGCAGCCCTTACCCAGGTCCACTGGTACAGTATGCGACCGCGGAGAATAGAATGCGATCGCATAGTGAAAAAAAAATACCCCCCTCGATTAAGCCTATGCGATCACATAGAGCAATGTACCTGACACCAGCAGCTAGCTTAAAACACCAGATTTTTCTAACCTTTAGCACTCTGTTAACTACCCGAAACTCACACGAGCCCCCGGGTCTCCAACCCAAAAACACACACGACTCCAAAGTCATCCTACTGAATTATTAAAGCATTTAAATCACCAAAATATCCTCAAAAACAAGGAATCAAACATCAAATCTCCTAGAATTTTATCAAAACTTCATAAGGCTTAATTATTCCGATTTTGATCTGAAACTCGACATTTAAAGTCCGTTTTACACCAAATTCCACAGAAAACTCACATAACATATATTCAACATGTTCCGGGCTCCGGAACCATAATACGGGCCCGGAAACACGGGTTTCACATAAATTATCATTTCCAAAAGTCTTTACTATTTTCAGAAAACAATTTTGCTAGAAAATTCATTTCTCGGGCTCGGGACCTCGGAATTCGATTTCGGGCATACGCCCAAGTCCTATATTTTCCTACGGACCCTTCGAGACTGTCAAATCACGGGTCCGGGTCCGTTTACCCAAATGTTGACCGAAGTCAAATTTATTCATTTTAATATCAAAATCTTAGCATTTTTCACAGAATTTCATATTTAAGCTGTCTGATTACGCGCCCGGACTGCGCATGCAAATCGAGGCAACTACAAATGAGGTTTTCAAGGCCTCGAGAGTACGTAATGGGTAATAAAATATGTGATGACCCTCTGGGTCGTCACATTCTCCACCTCTAAAACAACCGCTCATCCTCGAACGCACAGAAGAAAGAAGTACCTGAGTTGGGAAATAAATAAGGGTAACGGCTCCGCATATCGGACTCGGACTCCCGGGTCGATGCCTCAGGAGGCTGACCTCTCCACTGAACACGAATAGAAGGGAAACTCTTGGATCTCAATTGACGAACCTGCCTGTCTAGAATAGCTACCGGCTCCTCCTCATAGGGTAAGTCCTTGTCCAACTGGACAGTGCTGAAATGTAACACGTGGTCTGGATCGCCGTGATACCTCCGAAGCATGGACACATGAAAAACTGGAAGTACAACTGATAAGCTAGGCGGCAATGCAAGTCTATAAGCCACCTCTCCCACTTGATCAAGAATCTCAAACGGACCAATGAACCTAGGGCTAAGCTTACCCTTCTTCCCAAATCTCGTCACGCCCTTCATAGGCGACACTCGGAGCAATACACGCTCACCAACCATGAAAGCCACATCTCGAACCTTACGATCTGCATAACTCTTTTTCCTGGACTGAGCTGTACGAAGCCTATCCTGAATGATCCTGACCTTGTCCAAGGCTTCCTGAAACAAATATGTACCCAACAACCGAGCCTCTCCCGTCTCAAACCATCCAACCGGAGATCGACACCGCCTACCGTATAAAGCCTCATAAGGAGCCATCTGGATACTCGACTGGTAGCTGTTGTTGTAGGCAAACTCCGCTAAAGGCAAGAACTGATCCCATGATCCTCCAAAGTCAATAACACAAACTCGAAGCGTATCCTCCAATATCTGAATAGTCCTTTCGGGCTTTCCATCCGTCTGAGGATGAAATGATGTACTCAACTCAACCTGGGTTCCTAACTCTCGCTGAACTGCCCTCTATAAATGCGAGGTAAACTGCGCGCCCCGGTCCGAAATGATACATACCGGCACACCTGAAGGCGAACAATCTCCCGGATATAGATCTCAGCCAACCTCTCGGATGAATAGGAGACTGCCATAGGAATGAAATGCGGGACTTGGTCAGCCTATCAACAATGACCCAAACTGAATCGAACTTCTTCCGAGTGAACGGAAGTCCGGTAACGAAGTCCATAGTGATCCTCTCCCACATCCACTCGGGAAGCTCAATCCTCTGAAAGAAACCACCAGGCCTCTGATGCTCATACTTAACCTGTTGATAATTGAAGCACCGCGCCACATGTGCCACAATATCCTTCTTCATTTTACGCCACCAATAATGCTGCCGCAAATCCATATAGATCTTTGCGGCACCCGGGTGAATAGAGTACCGGGAACTATGGGCCTCCTCTAAAAGCAACTCTCGAATCCCATCAACATTGGGCACAAAAACATGCCCCTACAATCTCAAAACGCCATCATCATCTAAGGTCACCTGATTGGCGCCTCCGCGGTGCACCGTGTCTCTAAGGACACACAAATGGGGATCATCAAATTGCCAATCACGGATACGCTCCAATAATGAAGAATGAGCGACCGTACATGCAAACACTCGACTAGGCTCAGAAATATCCAACCTCACAAATCGATTGGCCAAAGCCTGAACATCCAAAGCAAGCAGCCTCTAACTGACTGGAATAAAAGCAAAACTGCCCATACTAGCTGACGTCTTACTGAAAGCATCGGCCAGCACATTGTCCTTCACCGGGTGATATAACATGGTAATATCATAATCCTTCAACAACTCCAACCACCTCCTCTGCCTCAAATTCTTCCTCAAATTCAACTCCTTTTTCTTGCGCAAATATTGAAGACTCCTATGATCCGTGAACACCTCACACGCCATGCCATGCAGATAGTGCCTCCAAATCTTCAATGCGTGAACAATGGCTTCCAACTCCAAATCATGCACTGGATAGTTCTTCTCGTGAATCTTCAACTGCCTCGATGCATAAGCAATGACCTTTCCATCCTGCATCAACACTGCACCAAGCCCAACACGGGAAGCATCACAATACACTGTATAAGGCCTTGAACGTGTGGGCAAAAAAAATATCGGTGCCGTAGTCAGAGCTGTCTTGAGCCTCTGGAAGCTCGCCTCACACTTGTCCGACCATCTGAACTGGGCACCCTTATGGGTCAACATGGTCATCGGGGCTGCTGTAGATGAGAACCCTTGCACGAACCGACGATAATAGCCTGCCAATCCCAAGAAACTCCGAATCTTTGTAGCTGATGCTGGTCTAGGCCAGTTCTTGAATGCCTCAATCTTTTTCTTGTCAACCTGAATACCCTCTACTGGTACGACATGACCCAGGAATGCAACTGAACTCAACCAGAACTCACACTTCGAAAACTTTGCATATACCTAGCTATCCTTCAGAGTCTGAAGAACTACTCTGAGATGTTGCTCATGATCCTCATGACAGCGAGAGTATATAAATATATCATCAATGAAGACTATCACGAACGATTCCAAATAAGTCCTGAACACTCGGCTCATCAAATCCATAAAAGCTTCTGGGGCATTTGTCAACCCAAACGACATGACTAAAAACTCGTAATGCCCGTACCGAGTGTGGAAAGTTGTCTTAGGGACATCAGATGCCCTAATCCTCAACTGATGGTAGCCAGATCTAAAGTCTATCTTTAAAAATACATTAGCACCCTGAAGCTGATCAAACAAATCATCAATCCTCGGCTCTTGCTTGTAACCTTGTTTAATTGCCGGTAATCAATGCACATCCTCATCGAACCATCCCTTTTCTTCACAAACAACACTGGAGAACCCCAAGGAGAAACACTGGGCCTAATGAAACCCTTCACAAGCAAATCCTGCAACTGTTCCTTCAACTCTTTCAACTCTGGCGGGGCCATGCGATACGGTAGAATAGAAATGGGTTGGGTTCCCGGAGCCAGATCAATGCAGAAATCAATGTCCTTGTCAGGTGGCATTCCCAAAATGTCTGAAGGGAAGACCTCAGGAAACTCACGAACCACGGGTACCGAATCAATAGAGGGAACCTCAACACTAGAATCGTGCACATAAGCCATATAAGCCAAACACCCTTTCTCGACCATACGCCGAGCCTGCATGTACAAAATAACACTGCGGGTAGAATGATTAGGAGTTCCTTTCCATTCCAAACGGGGAAAATCCGGTAAGGCTAAGGTCACCGTCTTGGCATGACAATCCAAGATAGCATAATATGGGGATAAACAGTCCATCGCAATATAATATCAAAGTCGACCATACCTAAAAGCAACAAATCAGCACGGGTTTCAAGACCCCCAATAACCATAACAGAAGAACGATGGACTCGATCGACCACGATAGAAACAACCACCGGTTCAGATACATAAACAGGAATACTTAGTGGATCACTAGGCATTACCAGGTATGGTGCAACATAAGAGGATACATACGAATACGTAGACCCTGGATCAAATAACACTGAAGCATCTCTGTCACAAACCCGAATAATACCTATAATGTCTGCATCTGAAGACTCAACCTCTGGGCTGGCTAGAAGAGCATAACATCGGGGCTGGGCCCTACCACCCTAAACCATATCTCTAGGACGACCGGCTGCTGGCTGGCCTCCACCTCTAGCGGCCTGAGCTCCACCCCTATGACCTCTACCTCCACCTCTATCACCTATACCCCCACCTCTAGCTGGCTGGGCAGGCTATGGAACACCTGGTGCCTGTACCATGGCACGAGAACCCTGATGCTGAGACCCACCAGAACCTCTAGGGAAAAACCTGGAAATGTGCCCCAAACCACAACAAGTATAACAAGGCCTCTGCTGATATGACTATTGACTCTGGAACTGGCCCTGTCGACCCTGTTAACCACCCTGGAAATTCTGAAGCGGCGGTGGACCGATAGGTGCTGGTGGCGCACTGTAAGGCTGTTGATCGGAATAGTGCGCCTGATAACCACGACCACCTGAAGTACCATGGGAAACCTAGAGAGCTGACTGAAAAGGTCTGGGAGGATGACCTCTGCCTGAAGAATCCCTACCCCCAGATGAGGCTCCACTGAAACGACCGAAATGACGGGGCCTCTTGTTAGCCCCCTGACCACCTCCCTGTGAAAAAATCATCTCAATCCTCCTAGCCACATTGGCCGCATCCTAGAACGATATATTTGTACGTAAATCTCTGTCCATCTTAAGTATGATAGGCCGGGCCAATCCCTCGATAAACCTCCGGACCCTCTCCCGATCAGTGGGAAGTATCATAAGAGCATGTCGGGCTACAGTGATGAACCTGGTCTCGTACTGAGCGACAGACATGGATCCCTGTTGTAGATGCTCAAACTGCCTCCAAAGGTCCTCTCTCTGAGTAACGGGAAGGAACTTCCCCAGAAATACCTCTGAGAATTGAGTCCAAGTCAAAGGTGTTGATCCAGCTGGTCTGGCTAAGCAATAGTCTCTCTAGCAACTCTTGGCTACGCCAGATAACCGAAAAGTAGTGAAGTCAACCCCGTTTGACTCCACTATGCCCATATTCCAAAGAACCTCATGGCAGTTGTCCAAATAATCCTGAGGCTCCTATGATTGTGAACTAGTGTAAGTAGCAGTAAATAACTTAGTGAACCTGTCCAGTCTCCACAAAGCATCTGCTGACATGGCTGCTCCCTCTGCTACCGGTGCTGCAATATCCGACCGAGCTACTCCGACTGGCTGAGGTGTCGGAGGCTGAAACTATGGAGCTAGCTGCTCTGGTACGCGGGCGGCAGGAGTCTGGGCACATTCCCCAGCCTGAGAGGCGGCTGGTGCTGTAGGAAGAAGACCCGCATGTGCTACAGTCTCCATTAGTCCGACTAGACGGACAAGGGTGTCCTGAAGCACGGGGGTAGTTATGAACCCATCTGGGACGTGAGTTGGTCCAACTTGGACTGCCGGAACTGGGACCTCCTCGTAAGACTCGATATGAGGGTCCTCCACTGGGGTTGCTGCTCTAGGCTGAGCCTGGCCCGGGCCTCGGACTCTAGCACGGCCTCGTCCTCGACCTCGGCCCCGAGCAGGAGCTGTAGCAGGAGTGTCAGGCTGCTGGGCAGAACCAAGGGAAGCACGCGTCCTCGCCATCTGCGAGAGAATAGAATAGAAACTAAATTAGTACCGATCCCTCGGAATCTACCAAGTTGTCTGTAAGTTGTGAGACCTAAGTAACCTAGAGCTCTGATACCAACTTGTCACGCCCCGAAATACCACCATCGGGCCGTGATGGCGTCTAATGTTGAACCCGCTAGACAAGCCAACGTGTATAGATAAACTAGCATATTAACATCAATTTAATAGGATAAACTAAACGGTACACAATTTAACAGCGGAAATAAATATGGTTTCAAGCTAATTAAGGACAACATAATACAACAACGCGTATATTTTCCCAAAACCTGGAGTCACAAACTCACGAACTGTCTATAAGAGTGCAAAATACATGTCTGAAAAGAGAATACATAGCTATCTTTGAAACTAGAAAAAAAAAAGACAAAAGTGAAGACAAAGGGATGGAAGACACGCCAAGGCCCACGAACGCCAGCGGGTATACCTTGAAGCCTCTATGATAAGCTGGAAGACACTCCTACTAATGATGTCCTCCGGGTCCGGCTGCGTAATCTGCATAGCATAAAGAAATGCAGGTGTAACATCAGTACAACCGACCCCATGTACTGAGTAAGTGCCGAGCCTAACCTGGGCGAAGTAGTGACGAGGCTAAGACACGACAACAAAGTGTACATGTGTAGTTCAATAGTATAGCAGAAACTAAACAAGAATTCAATTACGGGGAGAACATGTTGGGGGTAAGAGATAGCAAATACTGAAATGACAGAAACGAAAACAACAGTCTGAAATATCTGAAAATAATAACGGGAAATGACAACACAGATTAAACAGTGAAAGATGCGGCACAACATGTCCCCTCGTGCATAATAATAATATAAAACATGGCACGGAATGTCCCCTCGTGCATAATCAACATAAACATGGAACGGAATGTCCCCTCGTGCATAATAAATATAAACATGGCACGAAATGTCCCCTCGTGCATGATAAATATAAACATGGCACGGAATGTCCCCTCGTGCATAATAAATATAAACATGACACGGAATGTCCCCTCGTGCATAATAAATATAGACATCGCACGAAATGGCCCCTCGTGCATAATAAATATAAAAATGGCACAGAATGTCCCCTCGCGCATGATAATATAAAGTACGGCACGACATTAACCTTCGTGCTTTAACACTCTTCCTCACCCAAACAACAATCACAAACAAGGGCAAGGAAATAAACAGAGTAAAAATAGAAATCCCGGCATGGGAACATCAATTAAACAATTAAATCCCGGCAATGGAACATCAATTAAACAACTAAATCTCGGCAAGGGAACATCAATTAAACAATTAAATCCCGGCAAGGGAACATCAATTAAACAATTAAATCCCGGCAAGGGAACTATACAACGATGACCCGGCAAGGGAACTATACAACGATGACCCGGCAAGGGTACATTTCAATAACTCTTTCTCTTTCTTTCACTTTCATTTCCATAATTTATTCTATTACTCGAGCCAATGCTCCAAAGGGTGTAATTATCTCATATTCCTTCATCATTTGTTTCACAATTTGAGCCAATGCTCCAAGGATGAAATTATGTCATATCTCTTCATTATTCGTTTTACTATTTGAGCTAATGCTCCAAAGATGTAATTATCTCATATCTCTTCATTATTCGTTCTACAATTAGAGCCAATGCTCCAAAGATGTAACTATCTCATATATTAATTTGAGCCAATGCTCCAAAGATGTTTAAAGATTACAATTCCCTTCACATGCCCTTTACAACGTATAGAAATCATCAACTAGGCATAGAAATTAAAACAAAGTCAGAATATTCACAATATAGGGACTCACGGTCATGCTAGACACCAATGTATAGATACTCGTTACCATGCCTATACATCGTACTTGACAAATAGCAAATAGAAAATAATACTAAACTCCTATTTCCTCAAGCTAAGGTTAGACCAAACACTTACCTCGGGTCTAGAATATAGCAATCAACCCTCTAACACCGCCTTTCCTTTAGAATTCAACTCCGGAATGGTATTATCTAGGCATAATCAACTCAAGAATATCAATAAGGATTCAATAATTCACTTACATAGCCTAATTACCCATTTCCGTGCATTCTTCCAAAATAATAAAATTCGATCCCGAGCCCGCTTGGTCCAAACACAAGGCTCGGACCAAAACCCGATCACCTATACCCCCATGAGTTCAAATATATGATTTGTTTTGAAATACTCCCCAAATTGCGGTTGAATTACCCAAAATCCGATAAACCCTAACTCTACCCAAACCCCCTAATTTCTACTTTGTTTTCGTGATTTTTAGTCCTAAATTCTAGTGATTCGTTGATAAATGTGAGAGGAAATGATGTTAAGGACACTTACCTATGGAGCTATGGTGATAGAGGTCTTCAAATTTCGCCTAAGGAGAGTGGGGAGGAAGAAGAGTGGTGAAATATAGAAGAAATCCCGTAATGTTTCTGTTTTGGGGCTTTTAAAATGGCTGGGCTATTTTGTTATCTGCGATCGCGGAAGAAGGGTTGCGATCATAGAGCTTAAGGACCTACTACTATGCAACTGCAGGAGGAAGGCTGCGATCGCAGAAGACTAGTCCACAGATCTCTGCGATCGCAGAGTAAAAAGGTGCGACCGCAGAGAAGGATCACCGAGCCCCTACCTAGGTCCAGTTGTACACTATTCGATCACGGAGAGTAGAATGCGATCGCATAGTGCAACCAAACTACCCCCCTCGATTAAGCCTATGCAATCGCAGAAGGACCTATGCGATCGCATAGAGCAATGTACCTGACACCAGCAACCAGCTTAAAACAACAGATTTTTCTAACCTTTAGCACTCCGTTAACTACCCGAAACTCACACGAGCCCCCGGGTCTCCAAACCAAAAACACACACGACTCCCAAGTCATCCTACTGACTTATTAAAGCATTTAAATCACCAAAATATCCTCAAAAATAAGGAATCAAACCTCAAATCTCCTAGAATTTTCTCAAAACTTCATAAGGCTTAATTATTCCGATTTTGATCTGAAACTCGACATTTCAAGTATGTTTTACACCAAATTTCACAGATTACTCACATAACATATATTCAACCTGTTCTGGGCTCCGGAACCATAATACATGCCCGGCAACATGGTTTTCACATAAATTATCATTTCTAAATGTCTTTATTATTTACAGAAAACAATTTTACTCAAAAATTCATTTCTCGGGCTTGGGACCTCGGAATTGATTCCAGGCATACGCCGAAGTCCAATATTTTCCTACGGACCCTCCGGGACCGTGAAATCACAGGCCCGGGTCCGTTTACCCAAAATGTTGACCAAAATCATATTTATTCATTGTAATATCAAAATCTTAGCATTTTTCACATAATTTCATATTTAAGCTGTCTGGCTACGCGCCCGGATTGCACATGCAAATCAAAGTAACTACAAATGAGGTTTTCAAGGCCTCGGGAGTACGGAATGGGTAATGAAATAGGTGATTAGTCTTTGGGTTGTCACACTCATAGATTTAAAAATTCTATTGGTGGGTCAAATGGGTATTTCATATAAATTACCTAGGGCTTATATTTGCTAACATGATGACTGCATACCAGAAAGTGTTGTTTTGCTAAAAGACATAGCTCGGGATGTAATAATAGGTGTCCAATTTTTTCATAAAATAATTCTTTTCACAAATTGGGATACAGTTTATTGGTACCTACAATGGAAAGAAAATTACTTTTGAGTTTATAACTCAACCAATTCAAAGATTTTTGAATGAAATTATTTCTAATAATATTTCTGCAAATATTAAACAAATTGATTTTTTATTTAAAAAAGAAATTTGTTCTCTCACAATTAGTCAGGATTTAAAAAATCCTAAACTACTAGAAAAAAATGGTCTTCTTAAAAATTAGTTTTCGATTCATATTTGTTGGGGATTATCCCAACCAATTTTGGAATATGAAGAAGCATATCATAAGTCTTTCTTATGAAAATGATTTTTCCGAAGATAATATACGTACTAAGACTCATCCTTCTCAAATGAACTTCGAATATTTAGAGTTATACAAAAAGGAAATTGATTCCAAATGGTCTGTAACGACCCGACCGGCCGTTTTGCGTTATCGGACCCCGTTTCCCTAAATGAAACTCCCCATAGCGGCTTGTTATGATTTATGACTTGCGGGAGTGGGTGGTCCGAGATTCGGAAGTGTTTAGAGCAGTAAAGAAACACTTAGTTCCATAAGGTTGGCATTTTTTGCCAAGTTTGACTTCGGTCAACATTTTGAGTATACGACCTCGGAATTGAGTTTCTACGGTTCTGGTAGCTTCGTAGATGATTCCGGACTTGGGCGTATGTTCGGAATGGGTTTTGGATGACCCGGGAGCATTTCGGCACCCAATATTGAAATAAGAGTTTCCTTTGAGCTGTGGTTTTGAGTTTTTGTCTTGTTTTGAGTGTTCCGAAGGCTCAGGTAGGCCTGGATGCCTCTCGGGCACCAAACAATGCCAAGAACCAGCTGAAACATTTGCTGGTGGACCTGATCTTGTGCGACCGCAGGTGCGATTGCCCAGTCGCAGGTGCAGGACCGCTCCTACGGTCCCAGCCTCGCAGGTGCGACCCCCAGGTGGGCTGCCCAGCTCTCACAAGTGCGAGCCCTTTCCCGCAGGTGCGGAGCCAAAGGTGGCGACTCCTACTCGCAGGTGCGAGCCCAGGCCCTTCTCCCATTTTTCGCAGGTGCGAGACCGTAGGTGCGGTCCTTGAGCCGCAGGTACAGAACTACTGTAGGCAGTTTGTTCTTTTAAATCACGGGAAATGTGAATTGTCTCTATTTTCTTCAACCATTGTCGACCTAGAGAACTTGGGAAAGAGAGAATCCACCTTGCTACTGATAAGGTAAGTAAATTCTACCCTAGTATTAGTTTAATACATGAATTACTAGTTAAATCAACTACTTAATTAGGGAAAATCAAGGGAAATGGGTAGTAACCTAGGGTTTTCGAGAATTTAGAGAACTACCCATGAATTGGCTATGAAAGCATACAAAAGTCATATATTAACGATCTCTAGGATATGGGTGAGTGTTTCGTTAGAGAATTTTTGGAATCCGAGCGTGCGGGCCTAGGGGTGGATTTTGGGATTTCTTCAAGAATGATGAATTGACTAAATAAGTAGGAGAATTCCATGCTTTGAGTATAATTTTATATATTTGTATAACATTGGCTAGTTTCGAGTCCTTGGGTGACGAGTTTGGAGTTTCGGGCGCGTTCTTGGTCCGGGAAGTAGATTCGACACGAGGTGAGTCTCCTTTCTAACCTCGTAAGAAGGAATTGTCTCTATAGGTGATTTAAATGCTATGTGTGATGTTTTTGGGGGCTACGTACGTACAAAATGACGAGAGTCCATACGTAGCGACTATTATTACTATGTCCGGGGTAGTTAGGCCCACATCATGCCTTGTGTTCTTCCTCGTAATGAATTCATGTGATATGTAGCATTGGTTCCCTGAGATTTATGGAATTTGATAATTTGAAGGAGTTGATTATGGAAAGTAATTTTAAAAGAATATTGTGTGTGCATGTGACCGGTTCGAAATTTACATTCCGCGAGCGGAGTGTAATTTCCCCCACTCTCGTGGGAGCGGGCCATATGCCACGGCGGATTGAAAGATGCATTATGGTTCAAGCCGTTCGACCCTCGGCAATGCATAGATATGATTAGTTTATGGCAAATATGCACTTATGGTTCGGGCCGTTTGACCCTCGGTAGTGCAGAGATATGATTATTTTATGGAAAAGATGCACTTATGGTTCGGGCCGTTCGACCCTCGGCATTGCACGTATTTGATTATTTTTATGGCTTAGGTAGGTTGTCCGTATCCCGTATGCACATGACAAATTGTTACCGAATTCATGTATATTGATTTGACAGATATTTGGGGGAAGATGAAGTAGTAATTGTTTATTTACTTCTAGTATTTACATGGATTTCAGTGCCTTATACATTTGCTGCTTCAATACCTTTACATGCCTACCATTTTAATCATATTCTGTTAAATTACATTGTTGGACCTTAATGAGTGTCAAGTCGACCTCTCGTCACTACTTCTTCGATATTAGACGGGATACTCACTGGGTACATATTTATTTATGTACTCATGCTACGCTTCTGTACTTAATTGTACAGGTTCTGAGGCTGGTGCATCTGGTTGTCAGACTGGAGCTTGATTCTGATTATAGATTGGACCTGACTTCATGATGAGCTGCTTCTCCTGGAGATCTTCGGCAGTACCATGGAGTTTCTTTTTCTTATTTCCCGTCTATTTCCTTGAGAAAGTCGGACTGTATATTATATCTTTTGTATATTCTGTTAGTATGACCGTAGGACTTGTGACACTAGTTCCTGGAACACACGTGGTAGTTATTATGGATTACGGGTCTGTATATATATATATATATTGGCTCACGCCTCCTTATGACAGCTTTTGATTAAAACTGGTAATTACCCTTTTCGATTTATGTTTTAAGCTTTAAAACCTGGTATATGTTGAAATGTTTAATCAAATAAGAAAGAACCCCTAATAAATTGAGTGTTGGCGTGCCCGACCCCGTTGTTGGGAGCCATCACGACCTGAGTTAGCATTTTGGTCGTGAAAACGTGGTATTAGAGCACTAGGTTCACGTAAGTCTCACGATTCACGGGAAAACCCAGTAGAGTCTTGCGGATCGGTAAAGAGACGTCTGTGCTTATCCTTAGTAGGCTATAGGGTGTTAGGAAACCTCTCTTTATTCTTATTCTATTGTCCAGTCGATGGTTTACTAAATATCATTCTTCTATTCACTCATAGATGGTGAGGACGCGTGCATATGATGTTCCAGACCTGGGAGGGGCCGCTACCCCCGTTGTCCGAGGCCGGGGCAGAGGCTAGGGGAGGGCACCGACCCAAGATAGGGGACGAGGGCATCCCAGAGCTATTCCAGTTGCACCACCACTAGAGGATCATATCATAAAGGAGCAGGACGAGGTTCCCCCAGCAGATTCGGCGCCAATAGACTTCATGACGACGCCAGGCTTCTAGGAGGTCATGGGTTGTATGATGAGATTTATGGACACTATGTCCCAGGCTGGTTTATTTCTAGCAGATCCTGCCGCTTCTCAGGCGGGAGGGGGAGTCCAGACCCCTACTGCCCAGGCTGTAGGCCAGCCAATAGCATTACATCATACCCCGGGTACACTGCCCGTGGGTGGGGTTTAGCCTGTAGCAGCAACACCTGAGCCCAGACCAGCTGCGGATGGCAATCCGCAAAAGTTATTGGACAGATGGACTCGATTGCACCCTCCAGTCTTCAGGGGTGAGCGAGGTGAGGATGCCCAGGATTTCATTGACAGGTGCAGGGAAAAACTGCACAACATGAGGATACTAGAGTCCTATGAAGTGGATTTCACCACCTTCGAAGTTGAGGGCAGAGCTCGTAGGTGGTGTCAGTCCTATATTATCAGTAGTCCAGCAGATTATCCTCCTGTCACTTGGGAGCTGTTCACACAGATGTTTCTGGATAGATATATCCCACCCTCTGAGAGGGAAGAGCTGCAGTATCAGTTTGAGCAGCTAGAGTATGGACATATGTTCCTGACAGATTATGAGGCCAGATTCTTAGAGTTGTCTCGCCATGCACTCATGATAGTACTTACTATTGTAGAGAGGGTGTAGAGATTTATGGCTGGGTTGCATCCAGGTATTAGGGACACCATGGCCCGAGAGGTGGACATGTGTACTCTTTATCAGCTCGTGGTATAGATTGCTCGCAGGATCGAGGGGTATCAGTCGAGGAGCAGGGAGCAGGGGTAGCAGGATAAGAGGTCTATATTCTCCGAAGATTTCAGAGGTGACCCAGTTAGGGGCACAGGTCAGTTTAGCAGTAGTCAGCCCAGCAGGCCTTCATATTCAGCCATCGACCACCTCCCCGAGGTGTTCCAGCGAGGCCTCATTTCAGCGCCATGCCAGAGCATTCCTACCATCGTCCAGCCATTCCGAGTTCACCCAGTGGTTATCCTAGTCATCCAAGATCCTCCAACCCCTACTTCGGTGCTATGCCATAGAGCTCACATCGCTCTCCGACCATTCGGGGTTCTTCTTTGAGGCAGCAGACTATGGTGCCTAGAGGTTGTTACGAGTGTGGGGATCCAGGTCACATGAGGAGGCATTGTCCTAGGTTTCAGGGCAAGGCGGTGCAGCAGGGTTATCAGCCGATGGGTCCAGCACCAGCAGTCCGGTCACCTAGAGGTGGAGGACAGGTCGGCAGGGGTCGTCCTAGAGGTGGAGGCCAGTCAGGGGAAGGTCAGGCAGCTTCTGTTCACTCTGGTGGAGATTAGTCTTCCGGTGCTCCAGCTAGATTCTATGCCATTCCGGCGAGATCAGATGCAGTGGCCTCATACGCCGTGATCACAGGTATTATCTCAGTATGTAATAGGGAGGCTTCAGTATTATTTGATCCAAGATCCACCTATTCATATGTTTCAACATTATTTGCTCATGTTCTTGATTTTCCTCGTGAGTCCTTGTGTTCTCCTATATATGTGTCCACTACTGTGGGCGATTCTATGGTGGTAGACCGGATCTAATGGTCTTGTGTGATCACATTCTGTGGATTCGAGACCAGAGCAGACCTTTTATTGCTCGACATGGTCAATTTTGAGGTTCTTCTAGGCATGGATTGGCTATCTCCTTATCATGACGTGCTAGATTGCCATGCCAAGACAGTTACTTTAGCCATGCCCGAGTTGCCTAGGCTGGAGTGGAGAGGTTCCTCAGTTAGTGCAGCCAGCCGGTTTATTTCATTCCTGAAGGCTCAACATATGGTCGAGAAGGTTTGTCTAGCCTATCTTGCTTATGTCCGGGACACCACCGCCGAGTCTCCGGCGATTGATTCAGTGCCAGTGGTTCAAAAGTTTGCTGATGTATTTTCTTCAGACCTTCCAGGCATGCCTCCGGATGGAGATATTGATTTCTGCATTTATTTAGCTCCATACACCCAGCCTATATCTATTCCCCTGTATCGTATGGCTCTGAAATAGTTGAAGGAGCAGTTTGAGGAGTTGTTGCCTAAGGGGTTTATCAGACCGAGTGTATCGCCGTGGGGTGCTCTAGTTCTATTCGTGAAGAAGAAAGATGGGTCCATGTGGATGTGTATTGATTACTGCCAGTTGAACAAGGTCACCATTAAGAACAAGTATCCTTTGCCGTGCATAGATGATTTGTTTGACCAGTTGCAGGGTGCTCGGCTGTTTTCTAAGTTTGATTTGAGATCGGAATACTATCAGTTGAAGATTTGGGCCTCAGGTGTTCCGAAGACTACTTTTCGTACGAGATATGGCCACTATGAGTTCCTTTTGATGTTCTTTGGCTTGACTAATCCCCCAACAACATTCATGGACTTGATGAATACGATGTTCAGGCTGTATATTGATTCCTTTGTCATTGTCCTTATTTATGACATCTTGATTTACTCACGTAGCCTGGGGGAGCACGAGCATCATTTGAGAGTTGTGATCCAGACTTTGTGGGAACAGAGGCTATATGCTAGGTTCTCCAAGTGTGAGTTCTGGTTGGATTCCGTAGCATTCTTGGGGCATGTGGTATCCAGAGAGGGTATTAATGTTGATCCTCAGAAGATCGAGGTAGTTCACAGTTGGCCGTGTCCTACTTCAGCTACAGAGATCAGGAGATTTTTAGGCCTAGCAGGCTATTATCGCCGATTTGTGGAGGGGTTTTCTTCGATTGGAGCTCCATTGACTAGATTAAATCATAAGAATGCCCCGTTCCGGTGGTCTGACGAGTGTGAGGCGAGCTTTCAAAAGAACAAGGCGGCATTGACTTCAGCACCAGTACTAGTATTGCCTTCCAGTTCTGGGATGTACACAGTATATTGCAACGCTTCACGCGTTGGCTTTGGGTATGTGTTTATGTAGGAAGGGAGAATTATTGCTTATGATTAGTGCCAGCTGAAGGTTGATGAGAAGAATTACCATGTGCATGATTTGGAGTTGGCGATGATTGTTCATGCTCTTAAGATTTGGAGGCACTACTTGTATGGGATGTCTTGTAAGGTTTATACGGACCACCGCAGCTTGCAACACCTGTTCAAATAGAGATATCTTAATCTAAGGCCGCACAGATGGCTTGAGTTGTTGAAGGATTATGATATCACAATTCTTTATCATCCGGTCAAGGCAAACGCGATAGCAGATACCTTGAGCAGGAAGGCAGAGAGTATGGGTAGTTTGGCTTAGATTGCAGTAGAGGAGAAACCTCTATCCTTGGACATTCAGTCCTTGGCTAATCTCCTGGTGAGATTAGACCTTTCAGAGCCTCATTGAGTTTTAGCACATGTGGTTGCTCAGTCTTCGTTATTGGGGGAGATTTAGGCCCAGCAGTTCGATGATCTGTGCTTACCCGAGCTTCGGGAGACAGTGGTACAAAGTGGTTCCAAGGAGGTTACAATTAGCAAGGATGGTGTTCTGAGACTTCAGGGCGGTTTATGTGTTCCTAGTGTTGATGGCCTGAGGGAGAGGATTCTAGAGGAGTCACACATTTTTCAGTATTCTGTTCATCCTGGTGCTACGAAGATGTATCATGATTTGAAGCAGTATTACTGGTGGAGGCGGATGAAGAGGGACATTTTGGAGTATGTGACTAGGTGTCTTAATTGCCAGCAGGTGAAGTATGAGAACCAGAGTCTAGGAGGGCTACTTTAGCAGATGCCCATTCCTGACTGGAAATAGGAGCGCATCACTATGAACTTCCTGGTTGGGTTGCCTCGGACTTTGCGGAAGGTTGACGCGGTTTGGGTCATTATGGATAGATTGACCAAATTGTCACATTTCATTCCTGTAGCTACTACACATACTTATGAGAGGTTAGCCCAGTTCTACATTCGGGAGATAGTCCGGTTGCACGGTGTGCCGGTGTCCATTATATCAGACCGAGGTCCTCAGTTCACCTCGCACTTCTGGAGTGCATTGCATACTGAGATGGGTACCCAGATAGACCTTAGCACATCGTTTCAGCCTCAGAGTGATGGCCAGTCGGAGCGTACAATTCAGATATTGGAGGACATGCTCAGGTCTTGTGTGATTGAATTCAGAGGTCAGTGGGACTAGTTCTTGCCTTTGACTGAGTTTTCTTACAATAATAGTTATGAGTCCAGCATCGAGATGGCTCAATTTAAAGCTTTGTATATTCGGCGATGTCGTTCTCCTATCGGGTAGTTTCAGCCTGGGGAGGCTAAGTTATATGGCACCGACCTGATAAGGGAAGCTTTGGAGAGGGTGAAGTTGATTCAGGAGAGGCTCTGCACAATACAGTCGAGACAGAAGAGTTACGCGGATCAGAGGGCGCGTGATGTATCATTTATGGAGGGAAACAAGGTTCTGTTGAAGGTCCCGCCGATGAAGGGTATTATGAGGTTCGGGAAGAAGGGCAAGTTAAGCCCGAGCTTTATAGGCCCCTTAGAGATGTTGAGGCGTGTTGGGGAGGTTTCTTATGAGCTAGCTTTACCTCCCGGTTTGTCAGGAGTTCATCCGATCTTTCATGTATCCATGCTCTGGCGGTACCACGCCGACTTCTCTTGTGTGGTATATTTCAGCACTATTCAGATGGATGAGAGGTTGGGCTACGAGGAGGAGCCAATTGCTATTATTGATAGACATGATCGTCAGTTGAGGTCCAAGAGAGTTTCTGTGGTGAAGGTCCAGTGGAGGGGCCAACCAGTCGAGGAAGCGACCTGGGAGTCCGAGGAGGACATGCAGAGCAGATATCCGTACTTATTCAGTACTTCAGGTATGATTCTAGACCCATTCGAGGACGAACATTTGTTTAAGAGGTGGAGAATATAACAACCCGACTGGTCGTTTTGCGTTATCAGACCCCGTTCCCATAAATGAAACTCCCCATAGCGGCTTATTGTGATTTATGACTCGCGGATGCTGGTGGTCCGGGATTCGGAAGTGTTTAGAGCAGTAAAGGAACACTTAATTCCTTAAGGTTGGACTTTTTGGCCAAGTTTGACTTCGTTCAACATTTTGAGTGAACGACCTCGGAATCGAGTTTCGACTATTCTGGTAGCTTCATATGATGATTTCAGACTTGGGTGTATGTTCGGAATGGGTTTTTGATGACCCCGGAGCGTTTTGGCGCCCAATATCGAAATAAGAGTTTCCTTAAGTTCATATTGTGGTTTGGGACGTGTTTTTTTTATCGAGGTCTGAACGGAATTTCGAGATCGGGAATAGTTTCGTTATTTCATTTATGACTTGCCTTCCAAATTTTGTGTCATTCCGAGTAGAATAGGTTGGTTCGATGCATTAATATCGAATTCAAGAACTTGAAGTCCTTACGTTTTGATTCTAGGGTTTTTTAGGTGTGGATTTGAGTTTTTGTGTTGTTTTGAGTATTCCAAAGGCTCGAGCGAGTCCGTATTATGATTTGGGACTTGTTGGTATATTTGGACGGGGGCACGGGTGGGCCCGGCTGCCTTTCGGGCACCAAACAAGGCCAAAAACCAGCTGAAACAGTTGCTAGTGCACCTGATCTGGTGTGACCGCAGGTACGGTTACCCAGTCACAGGTGCGGGACCGCTAGCTTTGCAGGTGCTACCCCCAGGTGGGCTTCCTAGTTTTTGCAGGTGCGGTCCCTTTGCCGCAGGTGCGGACTCCTACCGCAGGTGCGAGCCTAGGCCCTTTTACCATTTTTTGCAGGTGTGAGCTATTGCTCACAGGTGCGAGACCGCAGGTGTGGTCCTTGAGTCGTGGGTGTGGAACCACTGTAGGCAGTGTATTTTTTTAAAACACGTGAAATGTTCATTTTCCCCTTTTTTCTTCCACCATTGTCGACCTAGAGAGCTTGGGAAAGATCCAATCCACCTAGCTACTGATAAGGTAAGTAAATTCTACCCTAGTATTAGTTTAATACATGAATTACTAGTTAAATCAACTACTTAATTAGTGAAAATCAAGGAAAATGGGTAGTAACCTAGGATTTTTGAGAATTTATAGAACTACCCGTGAATTGGATATGAAATCATACAAAATCATATATTAACGATCTCTAGGATATGGGTGAGTGTTTCCTTCGAGAATTTTCAGAATCCGAGCATGCGGGCCCCGGGGTGGATTTTGGGATTTCTTCAAGAATGGTGAATTGACTAAATAAGTAGGAGAATTCCATGCTTTGAGTATAATTTGATATATTTGTATAACATTGGCTAGTTTTGAGTCCTTGGGTGACGAGTTTGGTGTTTCGAGCGCGCTCTTGGTCCGGGAAGTAGATTCGACACGAGGTGAGTCTCCTTTCTAACCATGTAATTGGGAATTGTCCCCATAGGTGATTTAAATGTTATGTGTGATGTTTGTGGGAGCTACGTACGTACAAAGTGATGAGAGTCCGTACGTAGTGACTATTATTACTATGTCCGGGTAGTTAGGCCCACATCATGCCTTGTGTTCTTCCTCGTAATGAATTATATGTTATGAATTCATGTGATATGTAGCATTGGTTCCCTGAGATTTATGGAATTTGGTAATTTGATGGAGTTGATTATGGAAAGTAATTTTAAAAGAATATTGTGTGTGCATGTGACCGCTTCGCAATTTACATTCCACGATTGGAGTGTGATTTCCCCCACTCTCATGGGAGCGGGGAATACGCCACGGCGAATTGAAATATGCACTTATGGTTCAGGCCGTTCGACCCTCGGCAGTGCATAGATATGATTATTTTATGGCAAAGATGCACTTATGGTTCGGTCCCTTTGATGCATAGCTAGAATCCATAGTTTTAAGCATTATGTACCTTACATTTTATGTGCTTTTGTGATAAAAATACACGTCATATGTGCATAATGGAGTCTATTTCATGTGTAGGTGAATTGGAGATGGAAGCCGGGAGAAATGGGTGCATAAACGTCAAAAATACGCTCAAGAGTCAGAA
Source organism: Nicotiana paniculata (assembly GCA_005239505.1). Classification (NCBI taxonomy): domain Eukaryota; kingdom Viridiplantae; phylum Streptophyta; class Magnoliopsida; order Solanales; family Solanaceae; genus Nicotiana; species Nicotiana paniculata. The sequence goes on along the minus strand of ML349278.1, from coordinate 373 downwards.
AGGAGTGACCCGGGCCATAGTGGGACGTTTTTGCCCTAAAGCCTGGCATGACCAGGCGTTAGTGGGGCGTTAGAGCCCAAACGCCAGGCATGCCCAGGCGTTAGTGGGGTGTTAGAGCCCAAACTCCAGGCCTACCCAGGCTACAACTGGGCGTTTGGGGCTTCACGCCTGGGGTCCCTGGTCCGGTCAATTCCGAGTTTTGAAGGTTTTAAGTGTTTCCCGGTTTGAATAGAAGTCTCCCACACATTTAGGGTTTGTCCCAAACATATAAATAGACCCAAAAACACAACTTTGAGGGGATATTCATGAAGGGATTTGATGTGGAGGAACACACACCACGCTTGAAGGAGGCTTCTACCTAGTTTTTCTTCTC